>OMNV01026795.1:0-23926 GCA_900303265.1 Brotula barbata | reverse complement strand
TTGGCGGTGATGGTGGTGGGGCACAAAGCTACTTGTGATGAAAAGAGCTCCTTCTTCTTGCCCTATTCCACATGCAGCATTCTGCGAATTCACCCAAGCAGAACTCTGCTATACTCCCACACATACACACACACACACGAACACACACACACACTCATCCCAGATAATTCCATGAAATTCAGTTACGCTCCTCCATCTTCTCTCCATCCCGCTCAGACACACCTGAAGTCGGCCTTGCTGTCTGATTACATAACTTGCCCTCCTTTCTGCTTATCTGTCATCTGCTCTGATGGTTACAACAACCCTAAATAACACACAAATACACACACATACACACACACACAGACATAGAGAGACGGAAAAGACAGGGCAAGACACGATTTTGTACACTGTTAGTCACTGTACAATAGTCAACATCAACACCATCTTAGCCCTTTGTGGTGCATAAGGAACATTTGTGCTCGTTTCAGTCATCTTTGATATCCACTGAACATGTGATTAGCCCAACCAGATTCACTAGAGCCCCACTGGCCAGTATATGTCCAGGTAGATCCAAACAGGTCTTCATGGCAACCGTACAGGCCAGATAGTGACCTACACCCCATCCATTGCCTGAACAGGCAATCCCTCACTTTGTCAGTTTCCACCTCCTACAAAGAAGATGAGGGTTTATAAAATCATAATAATTGTACATCAAAAACCCTATGATGTAAGTCATTTGTGCAACAATACAGAAAAAGTTTGTATCCACCAGCAAAAATAAAAATAAATTCTGCCAAGCCAGTAGGAACACTAAACATATCTCTTCTAGCTTTAATGATCATTACACGTTCTTTAACACATCTGTTTGGGTTGGTAATTGATTTCCCCTCGAGTCCAGCCTTAAGATTTCCAGTCAGCACCACGGCTGACACAGAGGTCAAGGCCTCGTCCTTTACCCACTCATCCAATCTGTCCCTCCCAAACAAGAGGCGACTGATGAGTTCCTGTGCACCGGAATCCTTAATAACCTCTTGGTCCCAGCTCAAGGCCGGTGAGAGACTCGGGCAGGGGTTAGAGCTCCGGCATCTTTTCACACATCTTTGGAGACATAAAGAGCAAACAAACCTCAGGGTCTTTATCACTGAAATCTAACCCACTGGCTGATTTCATGTCTGTGGGCTGCGGCTGGGGAATGCCGCGATGACCACCTGTTCCCCATTTCTCCTTGTAGTCACTTTTGTCATTGGCTTTACATTCTTTCTAAACATTATGGGCTGAGGGTGAAACTTAAGCTTTTGCCAATTTCTCCCTCACTGCCCCATATATGAGAACCTATACAGTCTCTTTTCAAAGGCCGCTTATGTGTCTGTCTTCGTGTGTGGGGAATTAAAACACAGAGAAAAGCGTTATCTCGTAGGTTTCTATGGGTCTTACAGTTTCAGGACCAGTATCACAGATATTCTGCACAGACATGGAGAAGTTTTTTCTTTCTCTTTCTCTTCAACAAAAGCTTTGATTTACGGGGGGACTCTCCTTTACGTCAGCCCATCTAAATAAACGGCGTTGTGTGGGGGCATTTATTGAAGGACTGTGGGGTTTTTAACAGGAGACAGTGAAAAGACTCCTCATAGATTTGATTCCATCAACCAGCTATAAAAACGGAGGGGAGAGGAGTTTCATTTATGAGGTAGCATGGCTACATTTTACTGCTCCATGGCATTGAGGGAGAGGAGGCAGAGAGGACGCCTCTTTTGTTTGAGGCGCGGCTGCGGCAGACAATGATCGAGGCGTGCGAGGCACAGGAATGTCCTTACTGTAGACACTCTCGGAAGTTGGGTGCGAGTGTGTGTCTGTCTGTCGCTTTGTCCTTGTGTCAGTGTGTGTCCATTTCCATGACAGATTGGACTGTGGGAAAAGTGCCCTTACAAACGCTACCTTTTGTCTCCCCTCCATTTATTTGCAGTATGGCTCATTCCCCTGATAAGTGACGGAGAAAACCGTAGATGAGACAAATTCACCCCACAGCAGCATTGTGACTTGCATACATGAATCACTTCTGATTAGCCTCAAGCTGGCACGGTGGAGCCGTCAGTAAAGCCGCACAATCACAGGGAGGCCTTGTGAAAATCAGGAATCTCCATCCATTGAAAACCAGTCACTTCCCTGCCTGTTTCTCAAGCCCAGCCTTAAGATCTCCAGTCAGCACCGTGGCTGACACAGAGATCAGGGCCTTGGCCTCCACCCACACATCCAATCTGTCCCAAACAAGAGCCGTCGGACAATTTCCTCTGCACCGGAATCTTTAATAACCTCTTAGTCCCAGCTCAAGGCCGGGGAGGGGTTAGACGTCCGGCATCTTTTCACACATCTTTGCAGACATAAAGGGCAAGCAAACCTCAGGGACTTTATCACTGAAATCTAACCCCCTGACTGATTTCATGTCTGTGGGCTGAGGCTGCGGGACACAGCGTGGAACTACAGAGGCTTTCACTGGCCACGGTCAGGCCTCACTGTCACTGTCGTCAGACAGTCAGCCATAATGGGCTCTGACTATTATTAATACAGGGCCCAAAGCACCCCCAGCAACATCCAAGGGCTCACCATAAAATATGTTAATCAAATCGGCCCCCGGGGGCCTCTCAAAGAGAGCTTTAACACAAATTGAATATCAGTGATGGCTTCAGAGGAGGGGCCAATTTCAAAGGGTGGAGGCCCTAACCCTGTTAGTCACACGGGTCGGAGCTCAATGATGCTGCATATTTCCAGTCACTGTCAATTACCCTGATATCGTCTGTGGAGGGTCGCATGCAGCAAGAAGTGTTTTGGGGGGAGAGAGAGCAACTGGTGGCTGCTTCTGTGGCGCACGTGGGAAAATCTGAGTCGGCGTGCGTGCGTGTGCGACCGAGAAGTAAAACGTGCCAGTGTTGGATTTGTAAATCATGTCATCTACTTGTGTACACTAGGGCAGAGTAATTTTGATGGCTCCAATATAAAAGACAACAAATGACGTTGATGGACAAATGCAGCAGACCACAGGAGACTATGGAGTACTGGACCAACGCTCGTGAAAAAGGAGAAGTGCTTCTCCACATCTGTTTGCTCTGCGGCTTGAATGCAGCAGCTGACACTCTTATATCTGTAACTTTATTATGCCATTACGTTTATCTCTGAGCATATGGAAAGGAGAGCGTGACTGCTAGATCAGACTTACGTTAAGGTTTAATACCTGGAACAGCGGTACATGTAGTCTGTTATTGCCCAGTTTTGTGCTGTTGCTGCCACTGCGGAAACTGAAGAGAGTCAAACGTTGCATGTGTTCGACCACACAACACAACACCATGCTGCTTATTGTTTTTTTAGTCCTCTGCCCACTCAACGTGGATACCTTACAGTTTCTGCACTAATCACATCGTACCCAATTTAAGGTGAAACTACAGTTTACAAGTCCAGACACCATGACTAGCTGGCTTCAAATACCAAGACAGACAGAGAGAGAGAGAGAGAGAGAGAGAGAGAAATAAGGTAGCAGAGATTTGTCACATTCATGCTGCAAACATGAACTGAGATAGCAGAGTCTGGTGGGAGTGTGAGAATACACTCTGTAAAGGTGAACTTACACAGACAGATGATGTGGGAGGAATGGAAGACACATGTATACACACTCAAACAGGCTTAGAAGAACACACTCAGTCTCATACACACCCACACGTCAGCGTCTACAATGTCTTTGGAAGGGGGATAGGCACACAAACTCACACTCAACACGGCACAATCTGACTGATATGGACAAATTCGGTATTGTGTGCATCCCTAAACACACTCACATGCACGGCGTGCTTTGTGTCTCATAGTCATATCTTGGTGGCCAGCTCCTCTGTGGCTCCTGCCACTGGCTCCAGAGAGGGAAAGAGGATTAACAGCTGGTCCAGACCAGAGTTTAGGCTGCTTTTGCGTGGACGGAGTGAGAGGGAGGTGGGATAATGCCATTTCATGTCTCTAAGCACTGACATGATGCAATGCATTTTTGTGGTGAAACATGTACGTATACAGAGAACCAAACTAAGGCCTGGCTAACACTAACAGGACAAACAAAGGCAGACAAGGCAGCACCAGCACAAGTTTTGCATGGGATGGAGGAGAGGTGTACTTCACATGCCAATTCACCAGGTTTGCCAGGTTGCCACGTGAACTATCTGCAAGATCCATTCACTTTTTACTCTCTCCAACATATACACACAGCTGAAACAAATGGAAAAATATGTCAATTGATTAAGTGCACTTTTAAGCAGACTTACCAATTGTTAAAATTATACATAGGCACCATGATGAGTATATATTATAGTGTTTGGGCACATAATTTAGAAATGCTCGTCTTCCATCACTGTTTTCTCCATATTTATTCATTAGTTTGTCATTGCATTTGTATTTTATCAATCGATGGCACAGTTTATCACCTTATTTCGTAAAGATTTTTGTTTTATTTGGAAATAATTCTCGTACTTTTCACATGTTAAATTTTACTTAATTTATTATTTATTTTACTTATTACTTTATTTCTCAAATGTAATGTGTAATGTTTAAAACATTACACATGTCTTGCCTGTGTAAATTATGTTCTGTGCACTCATGATTATGTTGTTTAATTTTAATGAATGAATTATGATGGTGATGATTGTGTTGATTTGACAGCCCTATTACAAATACAAATACTGTACAACATTTTAACACCTAAATCCCTACACATGAATGACGATCAACCTTGCACATCACAGCCAGCTCATCTACGGGATCCTCTCCGTGTAAAAGATTCTTTTCCTTTTAGATCATATTACCTTCATTTCCTGTGATGAAAAGACAAACATAAAATCAAAGAACATAAACAAAGCTGTTTGCACAGACCATGTGTTTCTGTGCAGACACCACCTCTCTGTCCCAGGCTATCTGTGTGTGTGTGTGTGTGTGTGTGGCCTCAAAGTTAACATTACATCATTAACACCATCCTCGTGACTTTACAACAACAGTCAGTGTGTTGATTTACAGACATCAAACTAGCTGACTCCATCCCAGTGAGAGAAAGAGCTGGACGTCCGGTCGTGTTTGATGTATTCAAGGGTCAAAAAATCTGGTTTCTCTTTGCCTTCATCTCTGAGGGGCCCGACTCTACGCAGAGGGGCCGTTAAAAGCAGGAAAATAAAACCAGCCACGCGAGGGCAGAGCTCGTAGATCACAGAGCCAAACAATGTGTGTGTGTCTGTTGAGTGTGTGAGTGCGCTTCACAAGTCTCAGTAGGCCATGTTAATTGATCTCAGACCTGCACACATACACGCAGAGGCACACAAAACTCACCCACAAACATTGAACTGTACCTGCAGACACAATCAAGCGGTCAGCCCCTCTCCTTCTCTCTCTCCCTCAGAGACTATTAAATGAGGGTAACATCCTTCTTGGGTGTGTCTTCCGGTCCGTATTTCACTAATGCAACATATGTACTTATGTGTGACACATAAGCAGAAGTATTATTGTCTGTTGGGAGGATTTCACTTTGATTTGGGGTTTGTTTTTCACTCCTGGGGACCAACCATGGGGGCCCTGACCGCAAAGCTGGGAAAATTGGTTTTGAAGGATGAAAGAGAGAGGCACCAGAAGTGCTTCATGAAGAACCTCTTTGTGTGATATCAAAACCAACCAAACTGTCACGATTGGCAGCTGTTTGGATGCCGGTATGGTGGGAACTTGTTTGCCTGGTCTATTTGTTTGTTGTGATGGTCTCTAAGGGGGAAACCCACCCACTCAATTGGCCTTGGGTTCCCAAGTAGCTGGAGGACAGGTCATACAAAGGCGCAGTGTGACAGGGTCATCATTATCACCGCCCAGAGTTGGGGGATGTGCCAATTTTGTAAATGACAGCTTCGTATGGTTGCCATGTTCTTCTCTGCTTAAGTGACCATGTCCCCTCACCATCTACCAAAAAGCCTCAATAACATGTTTACCAAAACTGGAAGACCAGGCTATAGGGATGAAAAAAAAAACACAACTTCTAAGGGCTCCGGACTATAAAAGACACAATCATCCAGCGTCACAGGATCACCTTTGCTGGAGTTGTTGTTTTTGTGTGTGTGTGTGTGTGTGTGTGTGTGTGTGTGTATGTGTGTGTGAGGGAGAGACTGGGCTGCTGAGAAACGCCGTGGATTTACATAGCAGTCTGCGACTTCAAACGAGGTGGCTGACATCTGAATGGGCTAGTGGTGGGAGCCTCTGGTGGGGTTTTTGTTGCCATGCAGGGTGAGCCAAGGAGAAGTGGGCACGCACAACTGCTGGGATTTGTGGGCAGACAGCTTGTCCTGTTTACTGGGCCCGCAGGTTACCATAGGAGCCTCACACAAACTGTGTTTGTCTGTGAGAGACGCAGAAAGAAACCAAGACAGAGAACGATAGATGAATGGAAGGATAAGAGGGGTACAACGTGTATCATTCGATGGGTACTGAGTCATGCTGTTGGCAGAGGGCAGAACATGAATAATATAGTATTAATGGAGGAACGGAGGACAGGTCCGTGAGATTCGGGTGCACATTACACACTTTGACTGTGGGTTCTGGCATTTATAGATATGTGAAGATAAAGAAACAAGAAGACAACTATCCCACACTCATGCGTTTCATCTGACTGCAAAAGTCCAATCAGGAACCACATCAGAACTCTGATTGCAATTTCTTTGGTCTAATTCGCAATAAGTGCCATTAGTTCATTCATTCCCTTGATACCAGTGTCTCAGATCAACCAACATGAGCAGCTGACATTTTTTCCCCACGTTACAAGAGCCTTTGCATGTGTTCCCCTTGGTAGTGATTGTAATGATTTGACCTTTATCTGAGTGAGTTGATCTCAAGATGTCGCACTGATGTATGGCAATGATTTTTAAAAAATCCTGAAATATGCCTGGACAGCTGCAGCTACACTTCGAACCGTGTCCAACCATAACAGTCTCAACTTTGTGAAGACTAAAAGTCAGCTCAGCACGCTCCTTTGGTCCTGACGAGGAACACCTGTCGGAGATAAGGGATGAGTGTAAGCCTATGGGAGACAACGCATATGAGCAAGTATGTGTGTGTGTGTGTGTGCAGTGTGTGTAAGTTACTCTGTTTATCTGTTCAGTCAGAGTTGTGCTTGAGACTAAATCATTTTCCATTGTACATATACAGTATATGCCTAGGTCAGGATTTAGTGTACACACACACACACACACACACACACACACACACACAGAGACCCACTTCCGCCAAGGCAGATCCAACATTTTTCTCTCCCATTTGCCTGTTTCTCTTTTCCCTGGCTGCTCAACCGCCTGGCTCAGTCGCGCTGTCTATCAGTCTATTTCCAGGCTCAGGGCCCAGCGCCCGGGCAGGCAGTCAGTCAGTCAGGCGGTGTGGTGGAGGGCAGAGGGGTTGATGCGTGTGTCAGAGAGGCGCTCTCCCACATTCCCCCGGTGGCTGGCAGCAGGCCGGGCCTGCGGAGGGGGGTTCGCCTCTTTCTCACGACCTCTCAGGTTCCTGCGCTCATCTGGGAGCTATTCATTTCCTGCCAGAAAACAGCCTTCCCCTGCAACTGCAGGAGGAGGGGAGAGTGGAAGGGGATGGGAGAAGAGGAGGGGAGGGAGAGGAGCTTGGCTTCAAAATGAGTCCAGGGCTTGGTACAGCAAGCCCTGGGCTTAAATCATAAAGCTCTCGCTTGTCTGGGATGCAATCAAAGACAGGCCCAGTGACAGAGAGCGAGAGAGAGAGGGAGAGAGAGAGAGAGAGGAGAGAAGAGAGAGAGAGACATATGGTAGCACTTAGGGAGCCAAGGAGGAAGCAGAGGGAGTTTTTTTCCCCTCCTTTCGCTCCCTGCATGCGCATGGAGTGTGGGAAAAGTTAATGGACACGCATGGCGGCTAACCCCCCGGTCGTGTTGTGACATGTGTGCGGTCACTCCAGCAGCTCGGCCACTGCACTGGGTAATTGGAGAGGCTCGTAAAGCTGTTCTCCAGAGGGAAAGAGACCGCTGATGATGTTGGTGGAAGGGAGGAAAGGGGAGGAAGAGGGGAGAGGGGGTGACGGAGGAGAGACGGGGTGAGAGCTCAGCAGCTGGGTGTTGTCCGGGTCTCACCACGTGCCTCCCAGACGTCCCGTGTCCAGCTGTGGCCTGGGGGCTCGGGGCAGGAAGTGCAAAACTGGTCCACGCACAGCCGGAATGCTGTGGGAACGTTCCCTCTCTCTCTCTCTCTCTCTCTCGCTGTGTGTTTGAGTGTGTGCTTGTGTGGAGACGTTCTGGCTCACAGGAGGCTGACTGTTATCCCATGTGATAGGCCTTTCCTTGAACCCCCTATTTAACTCCTCACTACCTCACCCATTGTGCCCTTTGGCCAGGCATGTCCTCACTAAGCACGTTCCCCAAAACACTCACACACACGCACGACATATGCACACACAGACACAAACACACACATGGCTTCAATCAAACAGGGATGCATGGCCCCCCGTAAAAAGGTGTGATGGAAATTCAAAATGATGGCACTTATCCACACTTTGTGCCTCTTAGCACACTGATAATTGCAAACACCTGCACCCCCTCCACACACACCCCCTTCAAAGAAGGGCCACACTTGGGATAGCTGGAGGGGGCACACACACCTGGGTAGAGCAGAGCACTACCACATGGCTTGGTGGCAGGGTGTTTAACGTGTCCTTCTGCTGTCAACCCCCCGCTCCCCTCCCTGGCATTAAGGAACTCCCTCAGCTCTGATTAAAGACGCAGCCCGAGGCTTCTCTTTACGGCACGCTGGAAGGAAATTAATGCTGTTAGTCATGGAAATCTGACTTATCCGAGGAATTCCTCATATTGGTGACAGTTTTGGGGGTTTAATGACTTCTGATTGTTGGCAGGTGGTTATTTTCTATGTAATAATGTTTAATAGAAAGAAGAATATAACATTACTTTAACACTAAAAGGGTTTTGTTTTTTTTACGTGAGATGACATGTTTGGATCACAAACTTCTCCAATCTTTGATCTGACAAGCTCACTCACACCCTGAACTTTCTCTAACAAAAACCTCCCTTCTCTTATGCCTTGTAATGTTAAATGAAGTGTATATTCCTTTCATCAACTCTTGCACACGAATGTGATCGATGTTTGGGCTTGTCTTATCCTAAGAGCCAACCTCATCTCCATAGCAGCCATATCCCTGCTCCACTCATTGATCTCACAAGTGCTGATCAGATTGCAATGCGCTTTGTGTTACTAGATGGCGCAAGTGACCTCGGTAATGCGCACAGGGTTTCCACAGGGAACAGCAGCATCTCATAGCTCCTGTTTGTCTGCGCGCGTGTGTGTGTGTCTGATTGATCACAGTCTGCTGCCCCACTCACTTATGCAGTTGACAGTTTAACAATTACATTTTCATCATTAACCTGCCTGGAAGTCGCCTGACTTTGCTCTGAACGCATGCCAACACACTACACAAAGATCACAGCACGTTTAAAGTTATCTCAACAGCTCCTCCTGTCACATATTTCAAACACGCTGACGCTGTTCATCATAAACGTGAAGCTTCGTCATGCTGTGTCCATGCCAGGTGTCTAATAGGTGTGAAAACACTTGATGATTCCACGGGTGAATAGCTTAGTCTAGGAATTTAACAGAACAGCTTACGATACACATATCTAACTTGACAAATTTTAGTCAGGTGGCTTACTTACTAAACACAGAATGTACAGAATCTATCCACGCTGATAAAAAGAAACGAGTTCCTATCTGAACGTATTCGTGCGTAAACCTCCCAACATTTTACGCACCGAGCTCAACTTGGGCTCTTTATTTAAACGACAGAAGACTCGGAAACCAGCGCGAGTGTAGTAATGCCTTTACAAATTTATTCGTCTTCCAAAACGAAGAACAGCATAAGAGCATTGAACATATCTTTGGCGTCACAAGGTAAAAAAAGACAAGTCATATATATAAAAATGCAGTGAACAGACTTCCACAATACAAATCTCATTTCAATATGAACGTTACTCCCTTGTTAACTGTACAAATATAGTGCATAATCTTTCCATTTTGACAAGAGAAATAAGAAACCAACTTTGTAACATGGAACAAAAAGAGAAAAATTAAGTGTCATTAGAATCTTTATAGTCCTTCTCCCCCCCCTGCCTTCCCCCCTTTCCGTCATTCACCACGGTCGCCACACCGAGTCCGAGTTGCCTGACGGGGCTCCGGGGGAAACCGCAGCCGGCACTGGAACCGGCGTGCTGACGCTGTTGGCGTAAACCGGGATAACGGGGCCGTTGGGCGCGAAAGCTGCGTTGGGTATGAGGAATGCAAACTGTCCGTCTGTGGCAGGCACGATCTGGAAACCGCCGTACACTTTGGTGGCGTCCGAGGGTAAACTCGCCGGCGAGGAGCCCCCTTTACAGGACACGGCGTTCATGGGCAGGACCTGCGGGGACGAGCTGGGGATCTGCACCATGGACTGGCCGAAGGAGGGGTGTGTCGGCCCGGCGGCAGAGGGCAGCTGGTGTTGGTGCTGGTGCTGGCTGGGATAGTTCATGGCGTTAATCTGGGTCATGCAGTTAGCGAGGTGGCCCAGGAGCCGCGTCCTGACCTCAGTGTTGACTCCCTCGCAGGTGGACAAGAAGCGGGTGACTTCATTCATACATTCGCTGAACCCGGCGCGGTATTTGCCCAGGACGGTGGGGTCCGTGTTCAGGGCGGCTGTGGAGGAAATAAACGGGGTGAATTAAGACGGGATGTCCTACTACAGCTGCAAATGCGATGACGAAGCTGCAAGACGGGTCAGACTCTGAAGGAGGACATGAAACAGACTAGTCCGCACATGATCTAAAGTGTCTGACACCGATTATACCAGGAAATGCGTCTTACCGGTCATCTGAGCCCTCTGGAGGTTCCGGAGATGCTTCACCGTCATCTCCAGGATGTCAGCCTTCTCCAGTTTGGAGTGTCGGGAACTCTGGGGGGCACGAACACACACACATGGTTAGAGTTACGCACACACTTTTCCCGCTGTACGTGACGAGGACAGTTAGGTACAAAAGTATCTATTAATAACCGAGGTGAAGTACTCACATCTTTTTTCAGCGCATCCAGGATGAGAGTTTTCAGCTGGCCCAAGCTCTCGTTGATTCTGGCTCTCCTCCTCTTTTCCATAATGGGTTTCGAGGACTAATGATCAAAATAAAACAGAAGCATTTTTAAGTCTAATTATTGCCTCGTTTATCAAAGAGAAAGATCCTCTGTTTGAATGATTATCTTGTCAATAACGTGAAAGAATGATAAGCAGAATACCGACCTTTCTGTGCTCCGAGGCTGTCTTGGGCTTATCGGGCGTTGTGTTCATGCTGGCCGGGGTTGCAGCGACCGGGGAAGAGGAAGATTTTTCCATCATATCGGCAGGCATTTTGATGAAATATCCTACAAAACCACGGCGAATTACGGTCCACGGATGTAGAAAAGGGAACGAGGAAATCAGGCGCCTCGTTAAGCTCGGGATAATCGAAAGAACCCTCTCCCACAAAATCCTGAGAGGCACAAAGTTAGAATCCGTCAGAGCGATGACCGGCAGCTGCTACTGGGAGCGGACGCGGAGTCTCTGTGTGTTGGCTGCTCCGCGTGTGGCTTGTATTTATATCTCACACTGCACGCGAACGGCTCGTGTGAAACTTCCCAAACTTTCTTTCCCACAGTAACTTTCAACCAATCAGAGCGAGGGACACGCGGCCCGAGGGAGGACGGCTCGTGGTCGGTGGCCTCCCATTGGTTGTTTGGCCGCTCGAGCTGGCGGCCAATGGCGCGCGGCCCGGGTTCAGGGCACAGCCGGGGAAACTGCCTTCAATCATCGAGCCTTTTCGGCAGTATTAACAGAGAGGACCGAGCACGGCACGGAACTACTGCGAGCGAATAATAATAATAAAAATAATAATAATCACCAACATCAACACGTTGGGAACACCAACAGCCATGATAAAAATAAACGTTTGGCCCTGGGCAAATTGGGCGCCTCCAATAAACAAAGTTATATTCCGACTCCAGTATCTGTGATGTGGTGTTTCCTAAACTAATTTATCTCTTCAAGAATTAAGAACGTTTATCAGAAGCCTTCCTGTACGATTTCACACAGTGGGAAGTCTCTGCCAGCCAGGAGTTTCAGTCATGTGCTATGGAGGAACACAAGGGCGTTGTTTGTTTTTGCAAACTACTGTGATAATAATGATAATAAAAAAAAAAGGATGAACAGAATAACATAAACACTACAACAATGGCCGTCATATTCCTCCAAGATGTGCAGCCTTTCTAAATCGCTATTTGCCATTGACGTGCTCCTTCTCTGGGACTCTACGGTACAAATTTTGGCATTTTGACATGTGTCAGTGTTGTGAATGTGGAGCACGTGCCAGGATGTTTTATGAGCGCGGTGGTTGGAGGTTTGGCCGCCGGGCTGCCGGGGGGCCGCCGGGCCAGGGAGGAGGAGGCTGCAGGGGAGAGAGGAGGAGGGGGTGTGTGTGGCGGCGGTGTCAGTGGTTTACATTAGAGGGGAAGGTAAATAGCAGCTGCTGTTTTAAAAGCCTGGGAAAACCACGCCCACAGCGAGAGCTGGATCGAGCTCCCTTATCGGAATGTGAGCCAGAGCAGAGATATTTCTGAGCCCGGAGAGCTCACACGATCAGACCGCTGCCTCCTCCTCCTCCTTCTCCTCCTCCACCTCCTCCTCCTCCTCCTCCTGCCTGCTTATGATCAGCCCTACAGCGTTCAAGGCTTCTTTAGATTCTAGGTCATAATTTCATTTCCTTATCTTTATTGCTGTTGAAGAGACGTAGGAGCAGTCTCGCAGTAAAAGACGGAAAAAACAGGGGCTATAATAAATTTATTGACGCAGCGCAGCGGCTCCACGCTCCGATTGAAGCGAACATTATTTCACACTGATAACCGCGCTGCTTCCTCTTTAGCCCCGTTTCACCCCAACCACCGCCGGGCTTGTCAAATATTTGTCATCATCACTTCCCACCTGTAGCTCCCGTGTGACACGTTTCAGTAACAGGATAAGTAGCGCAGACGAACGTGTGTCAAAAACCACATTCTAGTTATTATTCTTCCTCTTCATTAGAATAAAGAGCTGTATCAGAGGGATGGAGGCTGTAAAATAGTGCAACGTTAAGTCTCATGCGTGGAGGTGATCGATTACTCTGCGTTTTGAGACTGAAACACTCAACGCATGGCTCTCCGCCGGGCTCGCACACATCCAGCTGCTGCGCAGACCGCGACACGTGGCGTGCAGGCGACCGGAGGAAGGCGCTCCGCTCGCCGGCTTGCCGCCTGGATCTGCGGGGCGTCGCCGGCGGCTGGCCGCAAGATCGTCAGTTTGATAGCAAGCACGGAGCTGCACAGAGCTTCGGGTGCACGTTTGAACAGGAGAGGCGCGGAAAGGAGCGTAGTGTTGCAACGGTAAATTATAATCCCGACAAAATATGACCTAATCACTACAAACCAGCTGCAGAAGCCAGCAGACAAGGATGATTTATGTTTCCAGTTAAGATATAATTCATGTTTTCTCCCCTTTAAATAACCACTTCTTAATCTGCACATTGCACCCTTTTTGCAGCTAAAAGGCAGCTGTTATTGTTATAGCGTTGTGCCTAACTGCAAACTTTATTTTGGGCAGGGCGCACATACCAGGCACACTCCTATGTTCCATGCACAACAACGCAGCCTGTGTCAAACACATCAGTCATTGTTGTGGGCTACACACCTGACTCTTTCTGTCGCACACAATGACACTGACAGAGCTCCAAAACAAACGTATTGATGTGAAGCAGACTGAGCGCATGGTTTTGAAACATTCTCTGCCTCAATGACTTTCTCACGCTCATGTTGCAAGAGGTCTCTGGTGGTGAGCTGAGTCAGGGAGGCTTGGATCTGTCGCTCCCTGCCTTTTCTCTGCAGTTTAGTCTTATCAGGCGCACCTGGCTGCCACAGGTCCCCGGAGGATTACCTGTTGCAATGTGTCATGTCCTCTGTATCACCAGAATCTGTGGGAACCGGGATGACTGTGAACACGGTTCTGTTGTAAAAGCTTTGTTCACATGGTGTTTTGGCTGATGAAAGAAAATGACTGTTCTGAGGTCAGGAAAACAAATATTTTTCGGCGGCACGACTCCCACGCCAGCTTTACCTGTGGAACCCCCATCCTCCTGCCACATCCAGTGTGGCAACCTACATCCTTCTAGACTACACCCCCCCCTTTTATGTCTTATTTTCCCTGCCCTCCGTCCCCTTTTTTCCCCTCTTCCTCTTTTCTCATCCCACCGCTCCCAGTCTTTCCCAGGACTCATATCTTTATTGCGCCCTCTTGACCATGGACCTCCACACGGTGCAATAATGCAATTATCCAGGGAGATTGTGCGGGTTTAAAGTGTGTGAGAAAGTGTGAGATACTGCACTCACAAAACAATCTGTCCTGCTGTTACCCACAGCCTAAGCCTTAATGTGTAAGCCATTGATGGACAGTGCGACTGCCAGTGGGCACCGCTAATGCCTATGCCAGGGTTAGGAGACAGGCTGTATCAAGGCCAGTTTGGAGCCATCACTGCCAAGCTGAGGGTGCCAATGTGTCTAAGCAGCCTGTTTTCCTAAAAGGCTTCCACATAGTGGCTGACTGACTGACCCACTGATTGATGCTCACATGCAAGTAGTGTGGTCAACAAGTCACCACAAGCCCATTCACTTCCCACAGAGCTGAGTGGCCAATGTGTGGACAACTTCCCTTTTTTTTGGGTCATTGCTCCCCCACTGCCCTTTCTGCGTAGAGAGCGCAAAATGGACAAGAAAGTCGTTACAAGTATTCAGAGTTTGAAAGACTATATGAGTAAGATGCCTCTCTATTTTCATTCCAAGTAAAACTGCCTATGTAACGATGCACGATTAAATATCTCCAAAGAAAATTTTTTTTGATCCATCTGTTAAAAACTTTGTATTTCCCAGTAATAACTGACGGCAATCAGAAGATCATGCACTGACCGCCTACAATGAATCAGAACGGAGCGACCCATTGCCCAAGTGGCTAACAGTGTGAATGCAGGGTTGCAGCAAACACAGGGTGGTGTGATATGTGATAAGGTCTGACAACATATCGAAACAGCTTAACGATATAACAAAGCCAGTAGTTACCGATGCTGGAGTGTGAGAGCAGAGAGGATTGAGTGAGTGAGTGTGTTTGTGTATGTGTGTGCACTTCATCCCAGTGTGGCGTGGATGCGTGTGATTAGTGGGAGTGGAGTAGGACCTGTGCTCAGCTGCTGTTAGCAAGGCCAGCCAAGGCTTGGAGAGCGGGATCAAAGCAGGGACAAAGAGAGAGAAGGAGAACTGACAGATCCTCCAAGCAGAGAGAACAGAGGGAGGAGAGAGGAGAGGAGATGAGGGGCTTTGGAGGCTCTCCAGATGCAGCCGCACACATCGCCTACCTCCTGACAAGTATACACACACACACACACACACAGACGCAGAGGTGCCTGGAGCAGCCTGGGAGCAAGGAAAACAATAAGTACAGTGAATGTGCATATGCTTTCTTTTTCTTGCAAACACACACATACACAAACCACATAAAGATCAGCATGGGTCACCGTAAGCCTTGAAGACACAAACGCTGGGGTCCGTTTTGGCTGGCTAAGACAGAGAGAGGCATTTTCTAAGGCCTGAGTACTGGGCTGCAGACCAGAGCCTCCCCAGGCTGCTACTACTACCTCCCTCCACCGCTCTCCACTTCAGAGACCAAGCAGCGAACACTTCCTTTAGGGGTCTCTCTCTCTCTCTCTCCTTCTCTCTGTCACTCCTCCTCTCCTCCTTCCCTCCATCCCACCCTCTATTCCTCTACGATGCCTCTTGGATCATACCAACAGTATTTGCATGTGTGGGGGAGGCGGCCTAGCATCGAAGTTCACAGGTCACGGAGGGTCAAACCCGGCAGCAGTAGAGACAGAAGCAGTTAGGGAGAGGACCAGCGAGCTGGCCTGGGTCTCTCTGGTTAGTATGCCTGGGGCTGCTGTGAACTGGGAATACTGCTGCTGCTGCTGCTGCTGCTAGTAGTAGTGGTACGGGTAAGGGCCACTCATGCAAATGCAGTGTAACCACCATTTACTGCAGACACATTTATATACAGTGCTCAAACTGTCAAACTCCAGAAAAGATCAAAGATAACAGATTTGTCTGAGATGTTCATGATTCAGACGGGCTAAAGTGTTCTTATTTCTAAGTATTTAGTCAGCTCTTTCTAATGGTAAACAGTGAATATTTGAGTTTGATAAAACAGCTGTAGACTGTGGCCTTATAGAAGTAAACGTGTTCAGAATTTGGCTAAAGCAGATTGATCCCAGGACAGGATTTCTAAAACTATACTACCAGATTTCTCTGCTGGAAGTTTTTCCTTGAGCACTTGAACAGATCTGCCCCTTTCATTTCAATCTATTTACCACCAGGTCCTCAAGACCCGAGTGAGAAACAGAGTCAGAATGGTGCTTATTTACTCACAGAAAGTACTGGGAATTTGAATTACAGGTGCACGAAGCCTCTCTATTTCCGTTTGTTGACAGTAGATAAGAAAGTCAGCCTTTGAAGAGGCAGGCACACATGCACACACAGAAAGCTCCTTAAACTGCCAGCCTGATGCTGTGAATCATTATCTCTAATAGGCCCTAGTTTAGTGTAAACAAACACATGCAGTGTATTGATGTGGGTCGCTCCCATTCAGTCACTGTTCCCCATCATCATACCCAGATAAAACGTGTCAAATTCTGGGCTCGCTCATATTTGCATAAAGATGATGAGATTAAATACTGTTGTGACGTGGGGAGGTGAAGGGTGGCAGCTATGTAACATGCTGAGGTGTTATAACGATTCAGTAGTTTTTCCCTTTCATACCTCTTTTCAAATGGCTGTCTGTTTCTAGGGAAATAAGAGTGTGTGATGTTGTCACAATGAGTTGCATCGACTATATTTCATCTTAAACCTGGACAGTGAGCTCACTGAAGAGGGCAGCAGGTTGTTGAGGAGACCTAAATGTGCAGGGTCACAGTGTATCTACAATAAATAAGATGGAGAAACGTATTAATAAATCTCTGTTAGTAAAGAAATCAACACAGTCAGCCTGGTAAGCAGGTTGATGCCTCGTGTCAGCATGAGCTTGAACGGCTAAAGTTTCTTTGACCCCAAATGCTGTACACAGCAGCTGTACTACAGTAGCTGACCTTGACCTCTGATGTCTCTTTGGAACGAAGAAATCTAAAATAGAATTTCACAGTGTCGATCAATAAGTTATTACATTGTTATCACTCAAGTATAATCATGACTAGTAGCTTGAGGTATAATTCATCAAATCTCAAACCCAGTGAGCTATCCTGGCATAGGACAGAGCTGTCTGGGTGGAAGCCCTGCGAGGCCCCTTGGAGCCTTGTGTTTCCCCTACCTGGGCCAAGGCCAGCCTTATCAGACCAGAGGGCCCGAGGATTACACTCCCCCTGAGCATTAGCCTCCCTCCTGGAGAAAAAGGGAGGGCAGGGGTCTCTCCCTCCTTTCTTCCACCTCCAGCCCTCATCTCCCCCCTTTGGCCCTCAGCACTCCACCTTTCCCGTGGGAGTTTGCCAAGCCAGGATAACCTTGAGACCTCAGCTGGTCCGCTGCCAGAAACATTAAAGAAATTCCCTCCCTTTTTCTCTTTCTATCCGCACCTCTCCTGTCCACCCCCCTGCCCCTCCGGCCTACCTCCTGATCACAGGGATGTTACTCCATTTTTTCTCTCCGTAACCCCTCCCCTCTCTCATTTTAGGCCTTTTTTGCCTTGTTAGCCTCCTCTGATTGTGACTAAGATTAGCCCCTTTCTTTCTCTCCCTCCCTCATTTCCTCGTCTTCGACAACGAGAGGGTAGGGGCTCAAGAAAAGTGAAAGAAAGTGGTGTTCACATGATCTCCTGCATAGTTGACTATTATCTGTAGACTGTCGAGCTGCCAATTTCAATTTAGCCAGCCCTGTTATCAAGCCAAAAATAAACGCCTCATTTGAAAAGTGGAAATCAAACTGTCCCGACAGGAGGGATGACTGACATTGATTGCAAGCTAACTGTTTTGGTGGCAGCCTGCACTTTGTGTGGCTTTTGTCTCTTAACTCTCACATCCCGCCGCCCCCCTTGCCTCTCTCCTTTTTCTCTCTGTCGGCTTCACGGCTGTCATATTCCTTTAGTGCTGGAAAGGTCAAGTGCTGCTTGCTGCCTGTGAGATCTGAGGGAGCTCAGGGATATTCAGCTGCCCCCCCCCGCTCCCGCCCTAACCTCGCTTTGTGGCAACAATGCTCCTTGCTGTGAGCTCCCCTGTACTGCTGCTGGCCAGCAGCAGCGGCAGTGGCAGTAGCAGGCCAGGTTGCAGAGGAATGTGTTTATCCCCTGTAGTTTTGTAGCTCCCTGCTTTCATTTTGCCAGCTTCTCTAAGTTGATGTGTTTTCAACACAGCGCACAGAGAGAGGCCAGGCCACCTGCAGGATAACAGCAGGAGTAAGTTCACAACATTTAAGGTGGAGAGAAAGTATTAGTAATGAAGATGAGGGCGAGAAAACACAGTATGTTTACATGCACTTTCAAACTTTGATCATACTGCGATTAAAGCAAAGGCCTGCGTGCATTTCCACCTTGTTTGTCCAACATTTTTATGTATTGCTTATTAAGCAACGTCACTCAAAACTGTCTAGATATTTTAGTTTTCCACCTGCATGCTTTGACTATGATTTTGGATGAATTAGTTTACACTGTGTAGAACGATAGAGCAGTCAGCAGACTGTTGCCTGGGTGATAATCAGGTAAATGTATCAGCCTGTCAAAAGTAGCCCAACACCACAGCACAACATTTTTTTGTTTGTGGTTCTTATCAAACAAATATTTAGCTTTTTGGCCAGAATGGACAAATACTTGGAGCACTGACTGCATGTAAACATACTGACAAAGAGCAAAGATGGGAAGGAATTAATGATTTATGTAATTTAAGTATTTTATTTTTCAATTTGGACTGAAAGTGTTAAAGTAGATGCTGTGTTTTTATTAATGAGTTGAAAACTAAATGCCTTCATGCGGCCCTCAGAGTTCAATGGGGACATCAGGAAAGTTTACGAACAGCCAGGCTGGGCTTTGTATTTATTTCCCATGACATCATTGCTGATGGGGCCTCAGCGCAATCCTTTGAGTGATCCGCCCCAATGCGCACACACACAGGTATGACCTCATTACCACCACATTCCAGGTTTCACCTTGCTGCCCCCACCCCAGCCAAAGTCTCTCCTCCCACACTGCTTACCACCCCACCCATCTCAAGCTCTATTGTTCCTCATCAAAGTGTCAGCTTTCAAGAAGGAGATGAGACCGACGCTAGAAGAATTCAGGAACGCTCCTGTCAACTTTCAGGTTCACGTTGCTGGTTGCTTTCAGTGATCGGAATCTCTTTTTCACCCACTCAGGCCTACACATAGTGACCGTAGTTCAAACAGATTATGAGCAAAGCCGTTGACATCTAAGTGGTAGGATTGGAGTCAAGTGCTAAGCTGCAGCATTAATAAAAGTGCTTATTGGTTCAACACAGTTTGTATGAGCAACATTCTTTCAATATGGTCTAACAAAGAAGAGAATGATATCTAAAGTACGTAGTGTATATTCATTTAGTGCAGAGCCATGCTGTGACCAACTCTATTCACACCATTCACTCAGCTTCAACCATGTTGGACAACAATTTACCACCTACTGTGTCCATGTGTCTAACATTTATGCAGGCCGATAAGATTATGTTGGAGACCCTCTAAAAGGCACAGCTCACCTTGAAATGAAACTGTTATGGCTACAGTATGCAGTATGCTTCATCCGACACACCACCATTGGAGGTGGAAGAAGACTTAACCGTTCAGCGATCTCTGAAACGCACAGTATGTTGGAATTCAGCAATCTCCGAAACACACATTTTCTCAGAAAAATTGTGTTCAGTGATCTCCGAAATGTGTGTCTCGACACAAGTTTACGGTATCGACACCGCAGTGGGAAAGCCCTCTAAGCAAAAACTGAAACACATATTTATTTCTGTACGACACAAGTTTTCGGTTGTAGAATTTAGCGACCTCCGAAACACACAATTTTACTTCCGTGTTGGGCTGTTAAGTGGCAGTTGGAAAATCAGATTCTGTTCTGGATAGCTGCACTCAGTGACGTAGTTCTGCGCAGGTCTCTGTGGCGCTTTGCTTGGTGTAGTGAAAATTTGTCCCATGAGAAAAGCCATCATGGTGTGGGAATTCAGAAAAGGTATGAGCGAATTTACCATCTGACAGGTTCTACTGTACAGGCTGGACAGGCTGCGTGCTTTATTACCTAGTATCCAGTCTTATCTAGCCTACTTTGTAGGAATATGAAACCAAGGGAATGTCATTTGACTGACAGTCGATGCATTTTCTTTTGCAGTGGACTATTTCTTTAACTAGTATCCTGCCTAGAATAACACGCCCTCCTTGGAGGCAAACATGAAAAACTCAGCAGTTACTGAAGAGATGCACTGTCTTACTCCCACAGGTTCCATAGATAAAGAAAGAAAACAATTCAAGAACAACAATGACCACAAGCCATGTCTCTGGATGTAAAGAAACAAAAAAGCAGCCTTGTTTCCCTCTTGCAAAGTATCCAGGGTATGGACACAAAGGCAACATAGAAAGAAGTAATATTATGCCAAGGTCTTGTTTACAATCCTGAAATATTTCCGTGGACCTAGGCACTACCTGTCCTTGCTCTGTTTCGCCAAGTAAGAAGATATTCAGCCTGTTGTTAAGCAGCCGTTCTGCCTGTGGCATACTTTGTGTGGATTGCAGCAGACACGCTTCCTGTTGCTTTCTCCTCAGCCTACTCCATTATCTTTAGATGTCCTTAAAGGTAGGGTTGGTAATGTTTTATAGAAACATAATTTGTTATATTTGGAGAAATCATCTTAACATCTTAACGATTATCAATAAATCAAATGCTCTCTTTTTTTTATCTGGTATCTGTACCTCTAGTAATCCTGATATAATCATCCGATCCCATCCGATCATTTTATTCGAACCGAATGAGATAATTAGATGGTCTGCCCTTCCACTCATTGCGAATGACCGAATTCTCACTCTGATCGTCACAGTGTTCCACAGCAATAATGTTTGGTGTCTCCTTCCATGTGAATGTATGTGTTAGGGTCACTAGAGGTCAAAAAATTACAGAACCAAATTATCTGAGATTATACAGTTTAGAAAAAAAGAGAAAAATAAATAATTCAATAAGTCATTCTCTCCTTGTGATCATGTTGTTTTAAGTCTTTTACATGGAAATAACAACCACAAAATGTTGCATTGTGTGAAAAATAAATTTTCAAAAATTGCGCCCCATGCCTATGGCCACTTGCCACCAGGCCCACAACATTTTCTAGGGAAAACACTGCTTTTGCTGTTTATTGTAGTCACTGATGGTAATGAACTATAATAAGTGAAAACTTTGAGACATTCGGATTGTTTCTTCAATATATCTTATTTATCTTATATACAATATTCATTTTAAATGGGCAAAACATGGAAATTGTATATATTTTACATCCATGACTGGCATCTAAAGTATGGTTAATCTAAAATTAAGCTTTACTAAACTAAAACCTGGCATACCCTTGTGCCAGGTGTCAAACCATATCCACCATCTGAAGTTGAACACACAACATGAATTAAAGACTCTGCATCAATGATTTAGTAATTCACCTTGCAGGCTACAGAGTGGTAAAGAGTTCAGAGTGAGAGTATAACCTGGACTCATGTCCCAAAGCTAAGTGACTTAACAAGATGGAACAGCAAACCATCAGATCCATTTTGCATAACATCACCTGTCAAATGACCCACTTCATAGGCTGGCCTGAAAGCTGCCCTTCCCCTCCTTATCTAGAAATCAAGCCTCTTGTTGTAAACACATGAGGAGCAACTCAAAAGGCTTCGCCTCTGGCACAGTCATCTCAGGGCAGAAGGCAGGGCAAGGTTTGGTCAGGTTCTGAGAGAGAGCTGTGATGCGCAGCTATTCTAGAGCTCGACACCGTTAGAGGTTCAATAAGCCTTTTGGCAAACACACCAATTATAAACCATTTGTGAAACTATGATTCAAATCCATTCAGAAGACGTCCGAAGATCCCAGTTTTACACAAGACTGATTCGCCATATAGCTGAGCACTTAATACGACAATGGCTTTTGGGGATCGGTAAGCATGAGGGCATTTTCCCCACACACCAGTCAATCACTCACCTGGGATGGCATGAAATTGTCAGATAGATAGATAGATAGATAGATAGATAGATAGATAGATAGATAGATAGATAGATAGATAGATCAACAACATCATATTAATATCCTCAATATAAGAATAACTACATTAATATCCTCAATATGAGAATATCACTTGCCCTTGCTAGGCCTTTGCACACCTAGTCCTCGAATACCATGGTGAAAGTGTCAGTGCTTACGACTGCTCCCTGGTCCAAATAAAGTTAAATATCCTGCACACCTAGTCACAAAATCCCACTCTCATCTCACCCATAGCCTCATTTCACCACCATTAGATGCAGTTCAAGCAAAATCCTGAGACTCACTCACTGATCCCCTTGCCCTCCTTTTCCATCCAATCCCCTCTTTTACTGAGTAACTTTAATTGTCCTGGGAAAGTCACGGTTGGTCCGTGGGGCACAAAGCACCAGTTTATAATTAATGTTACAGAGGGGGATTACAGGAAGCTCTGGGAAGCTTGATCTGAGAGGCTGTGACAGAGAGTGTGTGATCTTCCTGCATGAGCCAGACTCTGTGTGCACGCGTGTGCATGTCTGTGAGTGCAATTCATCAGAACAATGGGGGATCTCCCTTTCTTCCCCAAGCTAATTCATGCCTTTATCGCCCAGGCCATCTGCACTACGCACATACACACACATAATGTACATCCCCTCTATGCACTGGAATGTGGGCAACAGGTTTCATTCAGACAGCAGAGCCTGGTGTGTGGATGTTGAGAAATAGAAGAGGTCCTAGGTATGGAGACAACGGACACAGAGTCCATGCTCACTGTCCCTCCCTCTATGGGATGGTGAGGAAAGTGAGGAGGAGGGGTGAGACTGGAGTTCCTGCCAGGCCAGGTGTGAGGCTGGGGGCTATGCACGTAAAAACATGAACCACTGCACTCACACACAGAGAGGCATTACAAGTATAAATACAAAACCACGCACATACAGGGAATGTTCGTCACACAACTGCTGAACTGATGCAGAAGCAAACCTCTTCATTTCCTGATCATTACCACCGGTTTGTTTCAAACCTGAACTTCTGTTGATCGATGAACACGATTGATGTTGATATGATTGCAGTTAAAGAGGAAATTAAGGGACTCGTCCTTTTAAGATAGGAGATAGGAAAATATAAAGCCCAATAAAAATGTGGTCAGTTTCAAATTATTACAATGTTAATTGCAATGTAGATGGAGGAGGAAAATCAAGAATCACAGGGTTCCTGTCAGGTTATGCCTTCTGGCACTAAGACAGGAGCCCGGCTGCCTGTCTTTCATCATCAGCATGTAGGATCAGAGCGAGTCTTGCACATCAACTCCTTTGCTTGCCTGTGTGTGTGTGTGTGTGTAAGTGTGTGTGTAAAGAGAGGGCGCATGAGGGCCCAGACTGCCTGCAGGGCCCCCCACGCAGATGCGCAGGGGCACAGCAGTGCCTGGCAGAGAAAGGGAAAGAGGAGTGTGCTCATGAGTGTGTGTGCATATACCTGTGAGTGTGCTTGCACTTTTGTCTACTCCAGGGAGAAAGCATTTGTGTGCAGGGGGTGTAAGGAGGGAGTGAGT
>OMNV01026793.1:52021-72781 GCA_900303265.1 Brotula barbata | reverse complement strand
GCCCGAGTGGTGGGGGGCAGCAGAGAGCACAGAGTCCACAGGCAGGCCCAGGAATGAGAGGAAACGGAGGAGGAGACGGAGGCGGAGCTCTGGTGAAGACAGGCAAATAAGTGATGGACCGATGTCATCAAACAACACCTAAAGATAGAAGGAGAGAGAGACAGAAAGGTCAAGGAAGGTCTCCACTCGTCCGTCTCTCTGTCTTTATCGTCCCTTCTGTCAGTCTGCACCTGTCTGTCCGGATCTTCACAGTCCTCCTCTGATTGGCCCTTGGATTTGTCAGGTCTCCATGGCAACCACTGAACTGCTTCACGTGATGACTCTACATCCAGCCAGATTCTCCACCTGGGCTGGTCTCGATCCTTCACCTCATCCTCGTCCTCTTCCTCCTCTTCTTCTTCATCCTCTAAGTAATTGCAGCACGCCCAAAATGACCATTAAGCACTCGGCATAACAGACTGCGTGGTGTGTGAGTGTGTGTGTGTGTGTGTGTGTGTGTTACCTGCACCAGGTTGTAGCCACCCTCCTCGTTCCTGCTGGTGCATCCAGGCTTTCCAACCTTTGGCCCCCACCTCCCCAATCCGTGGCTCTCCACTGTCCCAAAACGGCTCAAAGAATTCCACCTGCACGCACGCAAACGCACACACGGCCATCGGGTAATTAGTGAATGAAGACAAAGATAAGTGAACTACATATATTAGCACATATCCTCTTCAACAACCAGAAGATGAGAATCATCATCTAAAGTGCTCACATTTGGTTGATTATTGATTCATAGTTTAAGATTTTGGTTTAGATAGATTAGATTAGATTAGATCAGATAGATAAGATTCTTATTAATGTTAAGTTTTGCTTTGTTTGTGTGTGTGTGTGTATGTGTGTGTTTGTGTGTACCTGCTGCTTGGTGGGCAGTTTTTGTACACTGTCAGGTTTATAGAAGGTGAAGTCGACCATAGCCTGAAACAGAGACACTGCCTTCTCTGACTGGCCAGACTGACGCAGGAAATGACACTGCTGGGTGAAAATATCTGGACAGAAAGAGGAAGACCAGAAAATGATGAATGAAAAAAAAAAATCATGGAATGTATTTCATGTCCTGCTGTTTATGGCCTTTCCAAGAAAATGAATAGAATTTTGCATCAAATGTGTCTACTAGTGTACAAATGGAGCAGGACTAGACTTAAAATAAGGGTACGTGCTCAGATGAACCCTTCACAAGATAATTAAAGCCAAAATCAAGTCTCTCCTTTACCCAGCATGTCCTCCTCAGTCCCAGGCAGGGCCGGATGAGAACCCATGTTGCCATCACGCACGACGCTTAGCGTGCTCAGACATTTCCCGTAGGCGGAGTTGACCTTGGACACGCTGAAGTTGCTGAAGTAGCTCTGCGTGAACAGAAGGTATTCTCGACACAAGGGGGCGCTGTTTGGGTGGAGGAACACCTGAGGTTTGACAGATCGTGAAGGACAAGAAACGTAATGATATAACAACGATTATCTCGTGACTCTTCCAACTATTAAATGGAAAGAATAGAGCTGCACAGCCAGACAGGAGCAGTGAGCGCGACCGATTTCAACCATCACCGTACCAGTTTCTTCCATTCTTTAGCCAGGGCCGAAGGTTCCCACAGTTCTTGGCCGATGCGAAGCCTCTCCAGCTGGAGAGCGATGCAGCTGGGGTTGGTGGCCACGGCACGCTCAGCAATGCTCAACTTCTTCTCCAGGACCGCTCGGTAGGAAGACTTACGGCGCTCGGATGAATCGGCGCTCGGCTGCTCCTCCTCACATCCAAACGTCGCGGCACTCTGCTCATCCTGGAGGATACAGGACCATTTTTAACACTCATCGCCCTGGTAGAGTGCAACAACACACTCAAAGGAGAGGTGTGTATCTGTTGCAGGATGTGACTAACAACAATACACACAAAGAAAAGATATAATATCAAAGTAATTTGACTGATTTTTAGTTTAACTGCATCTCCATGTAGAATTTTTAAGATTTAAGATTTGAAGTTTGAACGTGTCAGACCTGATACGCCCACAAAAATGATGCAGGCAGTCCTGAGTCACACACAGATCTTTCAGATGGTGCAGCTTTACACAAATACTCACACACATGATGTCAGTTCATCGTTGACTTGCCAAACAGGAGCCTCCGTACCTGGTATCTGATGTATTCCATCCACAGCTGAGTGTCTGCTGGCAGCTCTCTGAGACGCCTGTTGAACTCCTCCGTCCTCCCAGACAGAAGGGTGCCACTCTGCCTGGTCTGGTCCTCCTGCCCTTGATTCTCAGACTGCAGCTGCTGTCCCTTCCCCTGCAGCCAGAGGGCAGTAGAGGAATCGTACACGCCAAGTGGATTTACAGACGATGTTTGCACTCTGTTTCCTGGACGTGAAGGACAAATGTTACATGTTAGATGTAATGGACGGGGTGATAGCCACAAGAAGCTGTTTCTAAATCTACATAAGTCCCTTACCTGTCTCTCCCTCCTTGCTTTCCCCCTCATCGCCGACCAAAGGGAGGAAGGTAACGGGGCCGATGGTCTCACTGCATCCAGGAACTCTTGGCAAAGTGGGAACGGTTGGCTGGGACCTCAGCAGTTGGCGACTGGCTGAAGAGAAGTATCTGTCTGCCGCTTTCTTCTTGTCTCCACCTTTCTGCTTGCTATTCGCCGCCGTCTCCTCCCAGCTGATTTCCTGTGTACGACGGTTCAGACCCAGTGACGAGAGGCCTTTCCTCTTGTATCTGTAACGCACAAACGCAGTTGTCTTCAAAATGACGATCCCAAATTTTTCTTGTCTTTTGTTTCTTGTTTTTCTTGGTTGTTCACCAACCTGTTTTTATTACACACTGGATGCCAGTCTACGAGTGTGTGTGTGTGTGTGTGTGTGTGAATGTAAAGTAAATGTCCTACCTGGCCACGTCTCCTCTGTACAGCGACTTGTACGTCCAGTTGGCTGCGTCTGGTTTGCGATCTACACAGAACGTCTGCTCTGTAGCAGACTGGAGGTCATCCAACCAGCAGAAATGATTTGCTATTGGAGCAGCCTGGAGCCTGGAGGAAGAAATGGGCACACACACACACACACACACACACACCAATCATGAATACAGAGTAGATTGAGTAAAGCCAGCATGTTGTACGTGTGTTCTGTATGTACCTTTTCTTCTGCTGCTCCTTCATTAGGTCACTGGGGTAGACGGTGTCAGAGTCGGACCCTGTGCCATCTGAATACTTCCCACTTCTCTTTTTATGTTTTTTCTTCTTCCTCTTCTTCTCGCTCTTCTTTTTCTTCTTTTTAGGCGGCACATCCTCATCCTGCTCTGAGCTCACCTGCCTGTTGAGACTGTGGATTATAAAGGAGCACTGATTAGAGCAGACAAAGACAAAGTTACCAATCCATCTCATCACCACACTATTTGGATGGTTATGATTCATGCAGGCTTTTGTACCTGGACTCCTTTTCGTCCTGCCTGTTGCTCGCCTTCTCTAAAAATTGACTGTGAAGAGAGAGAGCCTCCGCGGTTTTAAAGCTCTTATTGGTCAGCCAGTCTAATTCTGAAGAAGGGAAAAGACAAGACAAGAAGGGGCAGACCGTTACTCTGATGTCCACAGATGGAAAAGTTTGTTCACTCTCAGCAAATTACCTAAGATTTGATAGATTAGATAAGATAAGAGCAACTGTCATTATAATCAAATGTAATAAAACAAAAGCCAAATAATGCTTGATGTAGCAATATATACAAACTCACAAAAACTATTTCTCAGTTCTGATACATTCAGTTGTGATACATTACAGATTTAAATTCTATGGACCAAAATTTTTATGACGTTAAACAGTCAGACAGTATGCTGTCTAGATCGTGACGTAATGGAACAGAAATGCTTCAATAATGATGATTATAAGAGTAATAACAGTGAGTTCCTTGAAAGAGTCGTTTGACTACAACGACGCGCGTCCGTCTGTTCGGTTAAAATCAGCGAGCGAGTGGACAACAACAAACAACAACAGCAAACAAAAAAGGCGCCAAAACATTCAACGACGCTGTGGAAGGTTTCTTTACCTTTAGGCGAATCTTCTAATTTGTCACTTGCTTCCTCTGCAAATGCTGGAAACAGAGCCATGTTGACACGGGGAGCTCAGTGATGACGTATGTAAACAGTCGCAGAAACATGACGTCAGTGGATTTTTCGTTGGAATTTTTGGAGCCTGCGTCTAAATCCTTGCATTGGCGCCCTCTACCGTACGGACGGAAACTAGCACCTGGGCGAGTCTTCGCTCACTAAGATAGAAGATGAGAGACAGATTCACTCCCTCAGATAATCCGATACTTACATCCTACTGATGTAATCTATTTCATTTTATTTGTACTGTTGTTCTTCATAAAAAATCCTAAATTTTCCCAACTCTCCTGGCATCTGTCCATTTTCCATGACTTATTCTGCCTTATTCCGCCATTATAGTGAGATTTATTAACTAAGAAATTCACTATTTCGATAATAATTTTCATTAATTTCCCATTCGAGTGAAAAATCACAAAGTGTGGAATCTACATCTCCCCACTAAATACCTCAGAGTTCAAATGTTGCCAATGTTTTTTTATCTAATCCAGTCCGATTTAGCTGCTTATGAAAGGTTCATGTGTTCATCTGTAAAACTTCAACCTCAAATTAGAAAATATGGCCTTTAGCTTTTTTACCTCATCGTAACAATATAAATACTTTTTTGATTAACCCGACTATGAAGTGAGGCCTGTATTGTTTGCAGTTATTTACATTTTTGAGTCCATTGAGTGAGGATCAAAAAAGATTGTGGCCGTGCAAAAAGACAAAAGGACAAAAGGACAAAAGGACAAACAACACAACTGCAGCTCACGGATTTTTTTCTTTTAAAAAATAAAATTGGAAGAAAAATATGTCGATACAAATACATGATAAATAAGCATTAATAACTGGTAATGGTAATGGTGGTAGTGACACGGTGTCTTATTCAAGGCACTTGTTTTCCTGCTCACAGAGAGAAAGGTTGAGGGGGGCACTCCCCTTCGTCTGGTTTTCCAGTAGGGGTGCTCTCTTCTTCAGCTCTTTCGGAGGCCTGCCGCTGATGTAGGCTCTTCGTCCTCCCAGAGCTGACTTCCCCCGTGACACTGCAGTTCGTTGTACTCCCATCTTTGCGGACTTTTTCAGGTACCCCTTTGGTCTGGAAGCTGTGATTCTCGACGGGGTGCCGCTGGGCACACCGAAGCATTGCAGTGCCGACTTGAGAGCACCGTCAATCTTAATGTTGTTAAAATTGGAAACAAATGCTTTCATTGGTCCGGTAAAAGTGGAGTCGTCTCTGAGTTTCTTCCTGAGGAGCACAAACATCTCATCCAGCTGTCTCTCCACGGTCTCTGTTTCTCCTCCTGCGGGGCCGAGACAGATGGACACAATGAGATTGACGGGCTGGTGTCTGCTGTCAGATTAGGTGTCAAATTAAAAATTAATGTGAAATTAAATTTTAAAACGAATATGTTTACGACAAATAAAGAATTCATTCATCTTTTATCTACAGTGTCTGCAAAAGTTCCACCACAGTCAACAAATGATGCTTCACTATTTCTCAATACATGAAGTATATGTGTTTTATTTGTTTTAAGGTCAACTTTATCTTAGATATGTTCCTACTCACCCAACACCAGCGTTGGGTCCCAGGAGTGTTCTAACCCCAGGGGGTGGAACCATTCGTCTGGAACATCCATTCCTGTTCACATATGTACAAAAAAGGATCAGAACAAATGTGCACACATACACACTTGGCGAGAAAAGGTGTGACGACTCGGGCGTATGTTGGCTCCGATTCAGTTTAATAAGCTTTAATAATTCATGTCAAAACTCCGTTAAACATAATTCTGTGTGGTTTTGCTTAGTGTCCAACTCACCAGAGGCCTCTGTACATGCTTTTCTATGATTGTGGTCATTCCTCATGTTTACGTGAAAGAAGTACCCCTCTGCCATGTGGGGATCTCCTGATCTGTGGTAGGATAACAAAAAACAATACATTGATATACTTTTACTGCCGATGAATCACAGTGAATAGATTCAAATATTTACACAAAAGTTGCCATTGGACAAAGACCTGGATAAACATAAAATATAGTTTTGTTACCATTTCATAAAACAGCTCTGAATTACATGGATGGAATAATCTTTAAAAAGGTGTATTACTGTATGCATGTATTACTTCTATTATTAGATTTTGTGAAAGTACCCCAAATCAAACACTGAGTGAAGTGTGTAATGTCTGCAGAGATTGGTGTGTTGTGCTGAATGGTTTGGTACTGTACAATGCTGTTACTACCATACTATACTATACTGTACCACAGTACTGGACTATTTTGTGTCTCACCTTGACTTCCTTTTATCCATGCACCTTTTGAGGATGACTGACATGGTGGCTGGGCAGTTTGTATTTTTTGTCTTCTTGGCCGATAAGTTATATGTTCTGTGTTCACATCTCAGGTCAACCTACGACGAACATGCACAAATTCTCAAAGCACAGTAGGTCTACTTGTTGCAAACCTTCATGGGCTTGATGTCACATTAAGGTCAATAAATGAGTTGATGCTTCACCCTCCCTCTCTTTCCTTTTACCTTTGAGATAACGCACTTTATTCTTACTTACTCGGTATTTGTTGTACCGTCCACAGCCAGGGTACGTCCTCGCAATCCTCCAAGTCAAGGCTGAAGACTTCTGGAAGTCCTCCAGCCACTTTTGGGCCTCCTCCTTCGTAGAGAGCCGTAACTTTAGCGATGCTTTGAAGTGGTCCGTGCTGCCAGACTTCTCCGTGGATTCATATTGACAGAGAAGATGACTGTATCCAGGTGGCAACCGTTTCTACCATCCAAAGACAAGGTGAACTTTCTTACACAGGCAACATTCACACACAAAAGACTCAGTAAGATGACAGATTACTATTGTTATTATTATTATCATATGTCATGATCTGAATCATATCATTCAACCACCCAATTCAAGCAGGAATAAAATCACGAAATGACAAAAAATCTCACTGTACAATCTCAGTTTTGCGCTTCTACAAGGTTGTTGAGTATAGAGCAAATATAGAGTGCACTCTTTGTTATGAACATATAACCGAAGTAAGTATGGCTGAAGTAACAACTGGTAAAACCTGGAGCCTAGCTACCGTTTGTTTTCAGGCTACATTTAGCCGTCTTTGTGTTTAGCTGACTTTGTACCTTACAAAGGTAATGTTGAATTTCTGGCGAAGGGACCGCAGGATAGATGTGAATTGTCTGTCTGTGTTTATCTTCTCTCTCTTTCAGGAGTTTTAGTTTTAGTTAACTTACTAGCTGCATAGCTCTGCAACACATTGTTTAAAGGAGAAAATCATGACAAACCTCGAAATATTCGGTCTCCCCTCTGATCTTGTCCTTTTTAACGCAATGTCCACACATGGACATTGTCATTTTGGCAACTGTGAAAGATGTTGAAGACTATCTCACAATTTCGGGACATGCAAATGATACAGATGAGCAAACTCTGCTCTGCAGTCGTCGCTAGACACCGATTGCTATGAGCTCGTGTGCGCATGCGTGAAATTCGTAAACACCAGGAGGATGTCCATCGCCTTGTCTGACCTGCATTCACTAAAACTCTCATTTTAGTCAACGCTGAAGATTAGAGGTGAGCGTGTACTTATAATGCCTAAATATGCAAATATACGGACTTAAAATGCGAGCGCAAATCGAAATGTTGTTGTGAAATGCAGGCCAGAAAAGGCTGCCACTCCTTTTTCTTCTTCTCCGTCTGGGTGCAACCATTCACACACAGGACTGGCGTGTACAGCAGTCATGGGACTGAAGATTATGAACATATTTGTCTCTCCAGCTGCATCTCTTCAAGACAGTGAAACGATAAGCAAACTGTTCTCACTATGAAAATGGAAGAAATCCATTTACTGTTCATATCATAATGGAATGGAATAAGAGAATATCAGACAGTAGAGCGTGAACAGTGTATCAAATATGTCATCATTGACATTAATCTTTGGCTCTAAGACTGTCAACAAACATATATATACTGTACTGTATACATATACACACATATAAATTGAATTGGTATATTTTTTTGTAGTGATCATATTCTATAGTTGTTACTGCATTGTTAGACATACAGGATATCAAAATTATAGCATCCAGACAGTAACTAACCATGACCAAGAGATGACTTGTACTAAATGTCTCTTCTGGTGTGTGTGTGTTTGTGTGTGTGTGCATCATAAATGAAGAACAATCTGTACATATTTCTGCGGCCACGGCAAGATGAAACAGGCCCGAGGCCAAGAAACGTTTTCTAGTAAGACAGGTGTGACAACAAGATGTTCAGAGGTCAAATGGGGATGCAACAAAATACAGTTTTATTCAGCAGACTGTAAGGAGACACTCCCTAAAGTGGATTAATATAGAGGTAAGCAAGGTAAACACATTGAAGAGGCATTAAAAAATCTACATTTCTACAGTTACGATGACATTTGGTTTTAAAAGACGCATTGTATCAACCCTAGTTGATAATGAGCAGAAAACAGATGTGGAAAAGAATTTCCATCCTGTGATAATGTGAATTATAACTGCAGGTGAAGAACTGATTCTATAACACTAACATGGATGATGAAGCAGAAACTTCCGGGTGGATTTCATTCCTGTCGCCATTATCGCCATTCGAGGCACCTGTTGCTGATGTGAATGATATGAAATCATCACTGTGGATCCACAAACATTTATGATGACAGCATGATGAAACGAAACGCAGCTGAAGATCAACTGAAGCGACGTCACAGTCAGCTGGAATCAAACCTGAAATTTTATCGAGTGCCACTACAGATTTTCTTCCATTCTGCCATTACCGCCTTTACGTTATCATTTTTGTAATTCGTTTTGTATTCTATTTGTTTGGTATCTGTGAAAAACGACACCAGGAGAGGGGAAAATGGCTACCTGATACTGGATCTGAGCTAAACGCGCCCCAGACGAATACGCGCTGCGTTCAACGTACCGCCTCGGTGCGTCACCATGGTAACAACCCACCCACAATCTCTAACAGCCAATCACAACCATGATCGTTATTTCCTCAGCCAATGAAATGTCGTAATGGCCCGACTGACATAATGACACCCAATCACGGCTATCTGCCGCCATCACTTTTGCAAATCTTTCGCCATTAGGAGTCAGTCTGCTACTGGACTTGGTGACGGAGGAACCTTCAGCTCTTTCTGCTTCATTCGCTCTTCGGAAGTCGTCAATTCGAACAAAATGAGAGAGATTGTCCATCTGCAGGCCGGCCAGTGTGGTAACCAGATCGGAGCCAAGGTGAGGACCGAGTGCTGCTGGAGAATTAAATCTGAGTCGGAGCCGGCCCGGTTCGGTCGGACCGTTAGCGTTCCTAGCGTCGTAGCCTACATGCTATTCGCGCCTGTAAATGTTGCGAGTTAAACTTTGACTTTAACGTTTGTCATGTCTTCTCCTTCCTAGTTCTGGGAGGTGATTAGTGACGAACATGGCATCGACCCCACAGGGACGTACCAGGGAGACAGCGACCTGCAGCTGGAACGGATCAACGTCTACTACAACGAGGCGTCAGGTGAGCCTCTCCCCTGACGACGGACTCACATTATCTCATTTCGATTGGAGCCATGGTAACGTTTCACCAGGCGGGCGTTATTCATACCAAAACCGTCCAGCAGGTGGCGCTTACCCAGAGTAAAGCCCCCTCGAAGCCCGGAGGCCTTTGTCACGCCTTCCTGGTTACAGTTGCTATTTCCTACACTAAACAAAACAACTGAAAACAAAACAAACTGTGTCTGTTCTTCCCACACTTAAACTTTTAGGGAGGAGTATTTAGGAAAATACTGTTGATATTTAGAAGTAGTTAGTTATTATTCTCAGGTTCCCGAGGTCCCGACTTCAGGTGGTGTATTTACCTTTGGTCATGGAAAGATTTACATGTAATTTAAATGAATGGATTGAACCAAGCGTCACCAAACCACTGCAAATTAAGGCAAATAGTTTTTAAAAGGACTTTGGATACATTTAATGGACGTGTTCACATGAGTAACTCGTCGAATGTAAAATGTAGAAAACGCATTAAAAATATGAAATGATAATGAAACAATTCAAATCTCATAATCTTATCAAATGCTTACAATGCCACGCCCATATCACTAAGTTGGAATAATTTACATTCCCACATTTGCATCACCAGGTGGCAAGTATGTCCCCCGAGCAGTGCTGGTGGACTTGGAGCCGGGCACGATGGATTCTGTGAGATCTGGTCCTTTTGGTCAAGTCTTCAGGCCAGACAACTTTGTCTTTGGTGAGATTTATTGCGTGGTCATTATTCATCTGGGATTATTGGAATGTGTCCGTGTAATCTGGATATTCACTGTACAGCAGTTCACATCCCCAAATCAATAAAAAAAGTGTATTTCAAAGAAATTGCACGACGCTAGAAATGACGAGCGAGGTGTGAGGTTTTGTCAGGGGGGGGCAGGGATGACTGGCTCTGTTCCGTGTGTCGTACAGGCCAGAGTGGAGCCGGTAATAACTGGGCCAAGGGCCACTACACCGAGGGAGCTGAGCTGGTGGACTCGGTCCTGGATGTGGTGAGGAAGGAGGCGGAGAGCTGCGACTGCCTCCAGGGGTTCCAGCTCACGCACTCCCTGGGAGGAGGCACCGGCTCCGGGATGGGAACGCTGCTCATCAGCAAAATCCGAGAGGAATATCCGGACCGCATCATGAACACGTTCAGCGTGGTGCCTTCACCCAAGGTAGGCGACGCCATCGAGTCTTCAAATTCCAGAGTTCCCTCCCCTCTCAGCGTCCTCCTCCTTCCTCCTTTCACGCGCCGTAATCCATTTCCCTTTGTCTCCTCGTGTTCCGTTTGGGGTGCAGGTGTCGGACACCGTGGTGGAGCCGTACAACGCCACGCTGTCCGTTCACCAGCTGGTGGAGAACACAGATGAGACCTACTGCATCGATAACGAGGCTCTGTATGACATCTGTTTCCGTACACTGAAACTGACCACGCCCACCTACGGCGACCTCAACCACCTGGTCTCTGCCACCATGAGCGGCGTGACCACCTGCCTGCGCTTTCCCGGCCAGCTCAACGCCGACTTGAGGAAACTGGCGGTCAACATGGTGCCCTTCCCCAGGCTGCACTTCTTCATGCCTGGCTTTGCCCCCCTGACCAGCAGGGGGAGCCAGCAGTACAGGTGAGCAGGCCGCACATCAGCACCGTACGTCTGTTACCGTACACGATGAACTTCCTCCAACCCTGTCTTTGTTTTTCCCAGAGCACTGACGGTGCCTGAACTCACCCAGCAGATGTTCGACGCCAAGAACATGATGGCGGCGTGCGATCCACGCCACGGCCGCTACCTGACGGTCGCCGCCATCTTCCGTGGCCGCATGTCCATGAAGGAGGTCGACGAGCAGATGCTGAACGTGCAGAATAAGAACAGCAGCTACTTTGTGGAGTGGATCCCCAACAACGTCAAGACAGCCGTCTGTGACATTCCCCCGCGTGGCCTCAAGATGGCCGCCACCTTCATCGGCAACAGCACGGCCATCCAGGAGTTGTTCAAGCGCATCTCTGAGCAGTTCACTGCCATGTTCCGGCGTAAGGCCTTCCTCCACTGGTAAGTAGGAAGTGAAGAGTCCCGAGCTGGCTCGAGCCCGATACCGACTTCCTGTTCTCGGTAGTAACAAATACATCTGGCTGCGTTTCAGGTACACGGGCGAGGGCATGGATGAGATGGAGTTCACAGAGGCCGAGAGCAACATGAACGACCTGGTGTCTGAGTACCAACAGTACCAAGACGCCACCGCCGAGGAGGAGGGTGAGTTTGAGGAGGAGGGCGAAGAGGACCTGGCCTAGACCTCCAAGCAGCCATTTTACTTCTATGCAAAGATCTGTTCCATCTTCCTCTGCCCTGTTTTGACGTGGTCTGTGTTCCACCTCCTTCTGTTGTAGATGTTTCTATCCTTTATTTGTGTTGTTTGTAGTCATTCTTTGGCTTCTTACAGATGAAACTTTATAATCTGACATGAATGAATGAATGTAACATTAAAAGCGATTGTTTATGAGTTTTACACTGCATTTAATCGCCAAAGATTTGAGCTCCAATCGTTAAAACGTTTCTACCTAGCTGCCACCGCAGTAATACCATTACCTCATCCTAAAACAAAACTAATATAGTACAAACCGTCTGAGCCCATCTTCAAATTAAACTCGGATGTTAAATGAGTTCACCAGCTGGAGTTCCTCTCGGTTAAATATGAGGAATCTGACATCTCAGAATCATCAATGCTGATATTTGACGTCATGTAAATGTCACATTCCAATGACGTTTCTTCCTTCCATGTTCTAAAACGATGAGTTATGTCTGTTTTATCTTGTCTGTGAAGGTCACCTTCCTTTGCAATCTTCCTCCTGATTTGCTCACATGCATCAGAGTTAAACTGGCTTTCAATCCCAATAAACGACAACGTTCCGATCCGTTTGTTCTGTGTTTTTTTTTCTCTCCTGATCCATCTTCAAATATTAATCTTCCTTTGGCAGCATGTTCCAGCTCGCTGTGTGTCAAATGAGCTGAAGTATACGGAATGTGCTGAAGTCTGTGCTGCTTTTTACCTTTACCTGTAGCAGGTGAATCCCCTGTTCCAGTCTGATAGAAGGTCCTGATCAGCCTTTGTTGGGTCACCTGAGGGAGGGCTGAGACCCCCGTGAACCCGGGTCCATCACTGATGGCCTATCCCAGCACATCCTTCTGCTCTATCATGCTCAAAATTTTACAAAACAAGGCCAAATATTATTCAGTGTATTCACAAAAATCTCAACAGAGGAATCAGAAACAATCTGATCATCAATCATTCTGAAAGATTTCCAATAATTAAGATTAATTAATCAAATTATGTTTTTTTTTTTAAATCCAAGGTGATTTTATTTCTTGTGGCGTCCATGGCAGTTACACCTCTTCTCTGAGGAAGAAACAACCCCATGAATCAGATACAAGTGGACTCGACTCTCTGCGTGTTCAGAGTTTGTCATCCTGTTCAATCTGCCGTGTGTGTCAGACTTCACGTGTCTGTGTTAGACTGCATGCACCCACTGGGCCAGCCGGTACCGTGTGTGTGTGTGTGGTCTAGGTGGTGGAGGACCATGAATATCTACACGCTGAGGCTTTTACAAAGTACAGAATCTATTAGGCTAAATACAGAAAAATACAGACAATATGAATCAATAGAAACAAATAAAATTACCACTGTGGTAATTAAATATCCTCTGCACGCTCCACCGCACGCCGCAGAACCACGCAGACCACTGGGAACCACGCAGACCACTGGGAACCACGCAGACCACTGGGATAATGCAGCAGGCCAAGAAAATGGCTGGTTCACCGACTTTAAAATGGTCTGCTCGTCCCGTTTTCACATCTGAACTCTCTCACTTCACTTCACATTAAAGAACGAACGCAAACACGGGAGCAAGACCACAATTCTCAGTCTTCGATTCCTATCCGTGTGCTCGTGGATCTGATCCTCGTGGTTTTCAGTCATTGAGCGCTTTGCACTCGGCCCGTGAGTTTCCTTGTCGCAACTCTTCCAGACCAGCGGAAAAAAAACGGGCCAAACTAATCAAAAAGCTCACAAACAGACACGAAAGAGAGGAGGGAGGCGAGAAACTCGGCAAGAGGAGAATAAGGCCACATAGATGCAAGAATAATATGATTTCATAACATGGTATACAGTATGTGGGTAACAATGGAACAGAAAAAGCTGAGAGGCACTGAAAGTTTCCTCCATCAATAAAAGAAGAAGAGCTACACTCATATATATGTTTAACTACATACCCAAACCCATACTCGCTTTTTACTTTAAAAAAATAAAGTCAGGGGCCGTACTCACAAAACATCTTACAGCGTACAGACCATGGGACCGGTCCGAGTCCGAACCTGGAGCAGTAATACACAAGGCTCATAAATGTTCAAATCACTGTTCAAAATCTCTTATTCTGGATGTGCTGGTTATCATTTGATAAAGATTTCCCCACGCGATCCCCAACGTATCCACAACATTTTAGGGATTTATCCTGATACTGTACGGCTGACACCTTTAGGAAAGTTTGGTATTTCTCTAGAACTTCAAATAAAACTCCAATGCTTGTGAGGACCGGTCTGTTGGTTGTTACCCGAGTATAAGAGGTTAAAAAAGGTCAAATTTGACTTAACTCTGGTGACCACCAATGGAACAGTCTAAAGGTTCCAAATATGTCAGGATGCATTTAGGACAACTTTGTCTAACATGACACCCAACACATCCACGTTCCATAACTTTAAAAAGGACAGGTTACTGAAATGGAAGTCAACATTGATATAAATCATAACTACACGCGAAATGATGAGTTTTTTATGGCTTTTCCAGGTGGTAAACTCAATGGTTAATGGTTCACTAATGTGAAAAGGCCCGCGGCATTTATCCGATGACCTTTAAATAACCCTGAACTCAATAACCAAATCATTTAGCAGTGTTTAAGGGGTTAAATAAGGGTTATTTCAAGGAGCATTAACTGTGCGAGTAGCAATCTTAACTGTAGGCCGTTCTGTTTTCATGGGGATGAATTCACCCACGTTCTAATGTTCTGTTGTAGACGTGGTCCAGGTGCTGTGTTCAATCTGCCGCCTGTGGAGGAGACAAGTGAAGTGCAGATAAAGGCCACAGTGAGCAGCCATTTCACAAAATGTCATGATTTTGGGGAGATGCACATTTGAAATGAATGAGGTTGTTTTTTGTAACTTGTAGCATTTGGGGGAGATATCTGGTGTTCACTTACTGCGTGTAGAACGAACGGCGTGCGATCTAAAAACAGGCGGAAAAGCCTCTACGTCAGGCTTCCGTTTGGAAAGCGTCATTATAGCACAGCATCATTACATTTAGCTTTTGTTGTGCATTCAAAGCCCTACGGAGCCCGAAAGTGAACAGCAAATATCCTCTGAATGCTGCAAATGACAGAGTGACGCAGCTGAAGAAATTTTAAAATGGTAAATGGACTGCATTTCTACAACGCTTTACAAGGTTTGCCTCCCGTTCACCCATTCATACACACGTTCACACACCGACAGCTCAGGTAACCACGCGTGGCCCCCTCGCTTGTCTGGAGCAATTTGGGGGTTCGGGTCTGCCCCAAAGAACTACAGGAACCAGCGAGTCAGCGCTGATTAGCGGTTTTGTGAAAAATCTAGCAGTAAGATGTGGTATTTTGTGAATACAGCCTCAGAAGTCAGTTTGTCCCTAATCCACTGTAACAACATGATTCAGTTGAACTATGCATTCATGTCATTTACCAATACTTCACAGGCTTCTTTGGGTGAACACCTGAAGTGACGTTTCAGTTGGTTTGATTGGCACAACTGCTGATAAATTGCCAATGTTTCCAAAGTTTTTGGTGAAAGTGAACATGGCTACCTGCAGCTTCAATCCTGAACACCGGCATCAGTCTTCACCCAGCTGATCCACAGCAGATCTAAAACCATAAAGAAGCAGCAGGAGTCGGCCCTGACAGCACGCGTCTGATCATCTCCGTTAGCGACATCTGCACCTGACAGGACGGATCAGATACTGTACCCATCACATGTGGGACGATGGGCGCAGATATCACGCCACTATGACTGGGAGGAACCTAATGCAGCTTTTTACATCCACGAGAAAAGAAGAGGATGAAAACACAACATGTCTGTTTACATATTTGACAGTTCTGGTTGATTGTAACCTGTGCGTTTTTTGAGGGGGAGGGGCATCTGCTGAGGTAACTAAATACAACATCCCAGATATCCTGGACCGTGTCCAAAAGTCCCTTCTTCATGTCCTTTCATTTTTCACCCATTGATCTGTCTTTGAATATCTGGTGTTTGGGCTCCATACGTCCACTGCCTGATTCAAACACCTCTCTGTGACACACTTCCTGTCCCAAAGGAGCCACAGAGTAGACATCCCTACAAACTGTCCTTTTCAGTCGCGGTGGACGATGTCGCCGTTGGCTGTTGCTGAGCTGCTTCCTTGTTCCGGTGAATGTCTCGCACCGCCAGGATGCGTGTGAGCATGCTCTGTAAGGTGCTGCCCTCTAATGGCTGGGAGGTGTACCAGTGAGGGCTGTTGGGGTCAGAAGAGGAGGGGGAGGGGGAATCAGAAAAGTCTTACACATCGCCGCCACCGTGTGAGTGGAACAGGAAGCTGTGTGTTCACAGTTCACTGTTATCAACACGACTCTCACCTGTGTGTGTGGACGTTCTTCTCAGGTTGGAGGTAAAACACGTCTGTTCTCCTCTTTGCTGTCTCTGGGCTGAAAGAGGGAGAGGAAGATAACGTACATTATGATTTGGTTTACGCGTTACTCGACTGGTGCTGCGCTTCGTTGTTTGTGTGTGGGCGAGTGTTTGTTTCACCATCGGGATAGGTAGAACTCATAGAGTCTGACAGGACAGTGCAGAGGGTTGGTGACGTTTTCTGGTATCTCCATACTGCCCTCTTCCTCCTCCGGCTTCTTCCCGATTTGCCCTACATACAATATGCAAAAAAAATGTAAAACTTAAATAAAATCTAGTCACTTGCTTGTTTTTGTTTGTAGTTCTGGTTCGTTTAAACCACTTGTTGGCATTTTTACTTCCATCATTCCCACCTGCGTCCCCCTGACTGCGCTGGCCCACGCCGCTTCTCAGGTATTGGAGGTAGTGCACCTTGCCGGTCCGGCTGCAGGTTTTAAAGCGCCGAGTTAAGTTAGAAAAGCCCAGGTTTTGGTGCTGGGCCAGCGTGGTGAAGCCAAAGTTCTTGGTGCAGAAGAAGAGCAGCGTGTTAAGGAGCACGATGGGAGAGTAGGCGCCCAGCTGCTTACACTCCCACAGGTAGGACTCTTCCACACGGGAGGAAACAGCGCCACCTGCAGGAGGGGGATGGAGGAAGCAGGAAGGAGAGACTGAACTCACTGCAGCCATCAGGTTTCAGCTGATGGGAAGCGCTAAATGTCAGCGAGCTCACCATTCGGTAGCAGCTGAGGTTTCCAGTCTTGCAGCATCTGGCTAATCTCGGTAGCAAACTGAACATACAGCTCATCAGTAAAGATGTTCTCTATGCGGCCCTTTATGAACAGATGCTGTACGACGAGAAGGAGACAGAAAACAGAGGACTGAGACAACAGGACACAGGAAGACAAAAGGACACTCTGGCAGTGACCTTATGAAAGCGTTCGTGATGCTTAAAGTGATAAGCCTTAACTTTTCAGGGTTTTTTTCCCCCTCTCATAATGGTAATAGTAACAATAACAGCAGTTTGGTAAACGAACACATCCACAACTCCAAATATGGCGATGTCACAAACAAATCAGTGATGGTGGCGTTCCTGATGTACCTTTTTTTTTTATCCGTTCCTAACACTTCCTGATATGTCTCTTAAAGTTCACAACGTTGTCATGTGACAGGACTGTCTGCATCATTTCCCCAGCAATGTCAGGTCAGACACGATTTATGAAAAATCCAACACCAACATGCGTGGATTCAAACAATTTTTACAACAAAAACACCATGGAAAGGTGGTGTTAAGTTTATAAAACAATAAAAGTTAAGGATAATCACTTTAAAGTGGGTGTGTCCAGTACCTGCTGTATCCCCAGACACAGGTAGAAGATGCTGTCTGGGCTGTAACTCTCTCCGTTAGGCCGTCGCACTTCTCTGATGAAGCGAGACAAAGCAAAGCTCAGCTCTGCAGAGTCACACTGAAGGACGTCCTCCTTAAAGCGAACAGGACAGGCTGCGAGGGAAGGGGGACCAAAACACAGGACTAAGGACCTGTCAATGGGCCGGAAGAGAGACAATCTAGGACAGTAAAGACTGAAAGTGAGCCTCACCGTCCTGTGGTTGTCTTTTGTGTTGTTGGACCCAGGTCCTCCACGCTTTAACCCCGTACAGGTGGTTGAGTTTTGACACCGCGGGCGGATTCCCACCACCACGATCCACGGAAGCACCTCGCCTTCGACCCTGGAAAGATACACAACACAGACACTCATGCAGGCACGTGGGGCTGGAGTCATGATATGAGATGATGAGGGGTTCACATGTCACATTACACCTTCTACGCTTTGTCGTTGTTCGTACAGACTGGACAACGAAAATCTATGTTTACAGCCCTCTTTATGTTGTAAAGAAGACGGAAGAAATAAAAACCGAGAGGAGACAAAGAGGAGCAGCAACAGCAGCAAACTAGAGAAATACGAAATAACTACAAAAATAATATAAAAACATTGAAAATGTATTCAAAATGTACCAAATGAGAAACAACTTCTCAAATATATACAAACAAGACAAAGATAATTGCTGAGGTATTTTGACAAAAAGGGAAATTAGCTGTTTTTAGTCAGTCAGAGGTGGATCGCTATAAAACATATTGCTTCTATAAACACAAGGAACATAGAAAATAAACAAATAACACATAAATATTGATAAATAAATAAATGGCTGTTATAGGCTCTATACGTATAGAATAGCCTATATTAGGCTTTTAGCAAGAAACGTCTCTGATCACAAAGTAAATCAAGTCATGCGAACTGTATCAGTCATGCAGGGAATCCTACCCGTTTGCGGCCGACGGAGGCTTCTCTGGGTCTCTTTACTCCTCGCTGTGGAGTCGCCAACTTCTCATCCAGGGACTCTGTAAAACATGGTGTGTGTGTGTATATATACGCTGTTAATTTTATTGTAATTAAGAACTCTCACTTGGCTTAACAATGAAAGCATCAAAAAGCCTTCATGTCTCACCACGTGGGAAGTCAGACTCCAGGTCCATCAGAAGGGAGGAGGGAGCTGGATGCACTGTGGCTCTTTTCTTCACGCTGGGTTCTGCCTGGGCAGTAATTTGGGCCTCAGCTGACCGCAGGCTTCTCCTCACGCTGCCTTCGGTCTGGGTTGTAAGTTGGGCTTCAGCTGACCGCATGCTTCTCTTTACGCTGGGTTCTGTCGGAGCAGGAATTTGGACTACAGCTGACCGCGTGCTTCTCTTTGCGCTGGCTTCCGTCTGAGCGGTTATTTGGGCTTCGGCCGAGCGTGTGCTCCTCCTCACGCTGGGCTCTGTCTGTGCAGGAATGTGGGCCTCGGCCGACCGTAAACTGTTCACCGTTCTGACTTCTGTCTGGGCAGTAAGTTGAGGCTCGGCCAACCCCCTGTGTGTGATCACTGTAGGCCCTGTGGACTCTGTGCTGCCCTCTGCTGTAGTTGGCAGGTCAGCTCCTACTGTGCATCCCTCTGATTGAGTCTCCTCTTCATGGATTGTAGGGGGGCTCACCTTGGGCTCTGTGATGAAACCGAACAGGGTGAGAGAGGAGGAGGAAGACGAGGAGGAGGAGGGTGCTGCTGTCTGCTGTCCTGATCATGTGTAAAATGGTTGTGTATGTTGCAAGAAAAGCAGAAACACCTCACCAGCATGGGAAACAGGCTGATTGTGAGTTCCTTCCCCCACAGCCGATGGCTCTGACTGGACATCTGCATCTTTCACTTCCTTTTCCTGCGGCCGTATTACCATGGGTAGTGGAAGCTGGGAGGAGAGAGTCAGTATTTCTCTTGGTGTTACTGCAGTAACATGTTAATTAATCTCTCTATGTTATCAGATGATTGTAATGTCACCGCACATACAGGCATAGGTATAGCCACCGGAACAGGTGTGTGCTGGGTGTACATGTTCATAGGCACTGGAATGAAGACGGGCACGGGGACTGGGACCAGGAGCACCTTCACCTTCTCTTCTCCCGAAGACAACATAGCTGAGAGAGGAGACAGATCTGTGGGAGTGAGGACAGAGAGAAAATGAGATGTCGTAATAAAGGGGTGAAAGAAAGAAGAAAGACAAGAATTCATACTGAAGACTCTTAAAGAATCACTTTCATGGGATGGATGGCTTGAAAAAGTATAAACACTTTCACCACACATTCAGTTTTAAAGGCATACTTGGGTTGAGTATGGAATATCATCTGTATCTCAAAGGGTGTAAATCTTTGGTCTTTAAGTAATTTATTTTGATAACATTTATTTCCAAAACAATTTGAAGTGTCAAATGGTAGTTTCCACCATTATTGTGTTGTTGATACATTTAAATCAGCACACCTTCCAAAAACATATTATTAGTGGGATACAAACAATATAAATTCTCTCCTTAATATAAGTATAATATATTCAAATTCAAAATACTCTTAAAGTGTTTTCAGGAATTTCATTAAAGAAAATAATTACTTCACCATTTTTATGTTTCAGTTATGTTGTTTTTTTACATGCAATTGTTTTTCTATGCAATCACTGTCTAAACTGCTTCTTTTGAATAGAACCAGTCTGTCTAGATTTTATGCGTAGGGGAGATGGAGCATATACATAAAAAAAAGACAGCAATGAAGATACTCAGTGCCTTTCACACAGTTTGCCTTTTATATGCAATTACTGTAAGGTTACTGAGTGGGTGGTGGCTGGGATAGCTGGAAGTGGTTGTTGGTCCTTTCACTGTCACATTCAGTGTTCCGGCCTCATCGGAAAATTTTGTGTCATCCGGTTTTTTCTCCACTTATGGAATTATTTCATTAATCTAAAACACTTTTTAAAATCAATAAACCCTCCTTGGTATTACATAGTCCTCCCTTGGATGAAGGTATTAGTTAAAAGCAGTGCTCACT
>OMNV01026793.1:20460-52001 GCA_900303265.1 Brotula barbata | reverse complement strand
AAAATGGGATACAATGAATAAAATGTTGTCCTGAATTACTCAAAGCGGTTTCAGGGCCATTGTGACAAACTACCGTGTTTATAGAACACATGGAAGATAAACTCTTAAAGAACAGACGCATCACAAATACAAAAAGACAAGAAAATGTTTGACAAACTACATTTATTGACAAAACAAGTCACTTTTTCCAACAGTCTTGACATTCTTTGAAAACTTGTCAACTGCAATTAAATGAAAAACAGACGTTCCTTACAGTCATCCATATTTATTAATTACCTGTCAAGTCATTTTAATCGTATTAGAGAAAACGAAAATAATACACGTTTAATCACATATACAGGCTTTGGGGGAAATGAAATGATAAGCGGTAACCGTCGTGGGTCCATGTACGTTCTGTTCATTGGATTTCTTATCCTCAAAACAAAAATCACAGCCTATCGTGGTGAATGGTTATGAGTTGGACTAAATAAATAAGCCTACATTTGGCATTGTTGGGACACATCAGAACAGTTACATTTAAGGGCAAAAGTGAGAATATAGAGGTGATGTTTTCTGGTAATGGTGTCAGAATTGGAAATCCAATGAACGGAATGAACACAGATAGTCCTGGTTACCCATCAGTAATAACGTGGCATTGTGCTCCATTTCTTGAGGCACCGTTAGTCAGCAGTCACACATCATGCATAAGCGGAAAAGAAAATCCTCAGATTGCCGAGTTATCACACATTCAGCTAATGTGCCATGAATGCAATGTATGTTTTTACATTACTTTATGTATTCTGATTGAAACTACTTGACATGAGGTAAATGTAGTTACAGTACTGTCTATCTCAGGCTGTCCTAGACTGCCAGTCTCCACCTGTCTGTCCATGGACCACTCATAATACATAAATAATGATCTCTATAGGAAGACGTAGAGCCAGCCATGAAATTAAGTTCCAGAGACACTTTGTTGTCAAACGCACACACACACACACCTGAAGGTGGATAACGTCACTGTGCTGCAAATTTGAAAATACTGTGCACATTACTGTGATGGATGTAATCCACCAGTCTATTCCACACGTCCAAAAATTCTGTCTTTCCAGAATGTGTAGGGGGATTACACGTGTGAACACTAGTAAACACCAGTTGTTGTCTCACACTCTCTTCAGGTCGACGTCTTGCTGCTGCAGATCAGGAGGCTGTGGAGAGAAAAACTTGGGTGATACACTCGACCCTTTTAAGAAGTCAGTTAAAATATTAAATGACTCATTATCAAAGATTCTGGTTTTAATCACAGTCTTCCATAACACAAATATACTACAGAAGTAAAAACTGGGTGAGTTTGGGCACTGATTGACATGTGCTGTTGTGTTTGTTTTTACTATTTGATAGTGTTATTTTGGTGTTTTTTTTTAAGCGTTGGTGTTATTTGGAAGTCTCACCTTGTGTTTCCAGTTCGAGGGCTGTTTTGTAGATGAGTTTGGTGTGGTAGAGCTCGAAACAAGGCACAGGACAGAGGCTGGGCTCTCCTGAACACGTTTTACAGTAATACGACGTCTGTGTCCTGTTTGTGATCTTTACTGACTGCTGTGACTCTTTCCTATCTTCCTCATCTACTGAGTTCACTCCGTTCGTCTCCTCATCCTCTTTGCTTCTGTTAGTCTCTGGCTTCTCAGTCTTCTGTTCCTCCTTCTTCTCCACCTCCTCCATCCTCCTCTTTTTCTTGACTTCCTCATCTTCCTCTACTTTCTTCCTCTTATAATGTGAGCAGACCTTGCAGTCAGAATTGACGCCGTCCCTTTTGCCGAGGAAATGGCGCCCTGTTAGGCGTGAGGGTATGCCATCACATGGCGGTTGTGTGTCCTCCTTAACCTTTGGTGAAGGCAGCGGAGATGTGGATGCTTCAGCAGAATGCTGGTCGGTCTGTGAGGAGCTATCGAGCGAAGCTGGTGCCGTCGTTGAAACAGATTGTAATGAGCAATGAATCAATGCATGAAAAAATGCTTGAAGAGAAGCTGTAAAGGAATGTGACAAAATCCTACAACAGACAGACAAATCACAGCCTGGAGGAGCATCTGCACTACTTCAAAGTAGCTGCTTTAGGATTATTGGCTTTTTGGATGCACACTGATGGATGATATAATTGGGTTATATATGGAGTTTTAACCACCATACTAACAATTCTGCATATAAGTCATCAGAGTCAAAATAACTCAAATAACCAAATCAGAGTACTTAACCGATTTGTAAAAATTTACAGTAAGCATCTTAAATTTGACACCAACTGATTATCAGACAGTAAGGACCTCTGTGTCAGATATAGTTCTAATTTAGGATGATTTCTTTAGGATCTCCCTGTATGAAAAAGGAGGAACGTGTCTGTTCAAATGTTTCTACAGTTACCTGTGGATTCAGTGGATGCTGAGGGCAGCCTGCACATGGTCTCCTGGTCCATAGTGAACGGCCGACATAGAACTGACTTGTTCTTCATTTGACGTCGACGGGACATGGGTACACGCATGGCATCAGTCTGGGTACTAGCCTGGACATAAAGAAAAAAAAAAGACAGCAAGATCTCATTAGCCGTACGTGGAACACACTGAACATTGCTCTCCAGCTTGCAAAAAGATGCATTCCTGAGTACACTTTCATAATCTGACACTTTGACATCTGAAAATCTGCCCTTAGTCTGTGATACAGATCCATCGAGTGTTTTGATGTGAAATCTGCCTGTACCGTCTCTTCTGCCATCTACTGGTAACCTTGTGTTTACACGCAACGAGCAGTCTGAAAGGTTGTCTATGGCCTAAAAACAAAGTTTGAAAAATGTAATAACTTCACTATGATATGGATCTGCCTCAAAATCTACTGCAACATTCTCTCCCACACACAGCTCGGCAGAGATAAAAATTATAGATTATTCTTAGAAATTCTTTTTCATTACCCACATTTTTAGGACCTAACATGTAACTAACTGCATTGCGTACACAGAGAACTTACATGGTCTAAATTCTTTCCATCACTGTTGACAGTTGGGACTGCTCCTACAAAGATGAACAAGATAGTTCTGTAAAACATGTTCAGCAAAAATTATAATTCCACAGACCAGCCCACATTTCCCCCCGAATATTCACAGTAAACCATTGTCACAACAAAAATACAGGGTATAAGAAATGCGTATCAAACATAGTTCAGACTATCTTGAGAGCATATCCTTAAGTGGCAATACTAATTACTATTCTGGGGCATCAACGTGAGTTTGGAAGGCTCAGTGTCAGTGGAGCAGAGGGAGCAGAAACTGTTTAATTGCTTGTCATTGAAAGGAATGACATCATAGAGTACAAATATCGAGTTCCAGGTTTTGTGCGTGGTGGTTGGTTCCACTCACTGTTACAGTGGGTATCTCATTGAAAAGGAGCATCGACCTCATACCAAGGAATGACAAAAATGTTTTTGAGAGGACAAGCAGGGCTGACATCTCTCTGCATGAATAGCAGGACCAAAGAATCATCCAAGATTAGCTTGGAGAAAAGTAGGTGGGAGAGCATCGACCCTAAGGCTCAGATAATGAGGTCACAGGTGTAAATGCTTGTATAGTGCACTATGATCTGAACGCTATTCCATCTGACTGGCTGACTCACATTGTTATTGTATTTCTGTCACCAGCAGCAAAATAGACATGCAATGCATACAGCTGGGGACACATTAATATGATGAAACAAGCTGGAAACATCACCCAGGCTCATGAATTTGAGTGAGCAAGAGTTGTGACTTGTGTGTCTATGGATCTGTCACTGGAACACAGACAGACTTACAGGGACAACCCGGAGCATTTTATGAAATGGTCATGATCGTCCACAGAGAAAAGAAGGATGGATAGGCTTAAATATTACAACGGCTCCACCTTGTGAGATCCAATCACAATGCAGATAGCTCATGGATAAAGAGGACCAGTGTTTGAACTAACCAGTCAGAGCAGTATCTGATGACAGATTGGGCTGAGTGGCAGACCCATTGGCCAATGAGACAATGTCCGCTATGACCGGATTCATCTTTGAGGAGTGGTGGGGTTGGGCTGGAGCTGCAGAGAGAGACAGAAGAAATCAAGGGTGGATTACTTTTCAAAGAGCCACAATTTTTGCAATACATACTAGTACTCAAAACATACATAATGTACACTGATGACACCTCTGAAGTTTCTTTTAGTAGCAATCAGAAGTATGATGCAAGTCAGTTTCGATGCAAAAATAGTGCTCAAACTTTTTAGATGATTCTATCTGCATTCCATTATATACAACAGTGATTTACCATATGGCGTTACAGGTGCTGCCCCGCTGTCGGTTCCATTGGTGCTGATGCGCGGACTGGTCTCAAAATGTAAGTTGCAGTACTGTAGTAGGCAGGGCATGGCGCAGAAGCTGCGGACCGAACCTAAACACTGCAGCTTCTCAGTCATGTAGCCTTGTTTCCTACAGCTGTCACAACGACCCATCTGGACAGAGGACGAAAGAGAGATGAAGACAGAAAGAGAAATACTAAAACCAAAAACTTTGTCAAACTAATCAAAAACAAAGGTGAGAAAAATATTCTTCACATTGTTAAATGAACCTCACAAGGTCATTAGCTTAATTAACAGGAAATCTTCTGATCTCTCATCACCTTTCATGGACAGTATAAGGAGCTAAAGGAATTCCTCACCCCATAGTACAGCACGGTGTACTGGGACATGCAGTGGGGTCTACAAAACTCCTCCATTTTGCCCCCATAGTGGCTGTGCAGCATCTTCTGTCCAAAGCTGGCACAGTGACTGCAGGGTTGCCATGGATGATCCTTGTTCCGGGATGTGACATCATGTCTGAAGAGATGCTTACAGCCTGGAATGACGAGTGACAAGATGAGTTGAGGACCAACAGGTTATACGTGTTATTTTACAAACACTGAAAGATTCTCTGGGACTCTTTGTCAGAACTATGTCACCAACATTTACTTGGTAGACGGAGCATTTTGGAGATATTTGACAAATATGTAAAATAAAATATGTGGGAGAGCAAGAAGATCACAGGTTTTGTGATGGAAACTCACTTTCACTACAAAAGATGATGTCCTGCTGGTTATAGTTGATGACCTCAAAGATGACCTTCTCCACTTTGCAGTATTCACAGAGAGCCACAATGTTTTTCTGGATTTTATACAGCTCACAGCAGGCCTTACCACAGAACATTGATATATGACCCTATGACAAAAAAAGGAATGATTATCACCTGCATCCTGTTGTTTTTGTCATAACAATGTTATACTAAGATTATGCAGATAGCTTGAGGTTTCATAAAGCAGCTCAAAATTATAGCCACAAGAAAATCTTATTTTGGAGCGTAGTAGAGTGTAGACAACTGGATCTATATATTGTATGTCTAGTATGTCTGTCCTTACGTGGTGACTGAACAGCAGTGGTTTGGTGCTGAAATGTTTGCTGCACTGATGGCAGGTCAGTTTAGAAAAATCACAGGCCCCGGCCTCTGCTGGCTTGAGAGGGGATTTGGCCTGCGTTTGCCCAGGAACTGAAGGGGAGGACAGAGTCTGGTGTGGAGATAACAATGGAGGCACAGATGTATGATTGGGATGGTGACCCAGGTGAGCGACTGAAGACGGGGACGCCTGAGGGTTGAGTGAGACTGAAACAGCACCAACCAGGGGCCCTTGTCTGGAAACATCTCGGCCAGACGGGCCCCTGAGAGAGGACGTTCCATTGGTCAGGTCTGGCAGTGGTCCCGTTTTCTGCATAATAAAGGAATAACAAAAATTGTCAAAATATATGGTGTGCAAGGTTTGACTTTGAGTCAAAACAAAAAAGCACCACCACAAAACACAAGGAGGAGAAAGGAAACCTTACCCTGTATGTGGACACACAGTCATAGGAGCAGAAGTTACGAATGGTTCCATCCACCATGGCCAGATGATACTGAGGAACGGCAGTAACTCTACATTGGCAGCAGGGGAATGGGGTACCTATGATGAGAAGGATTACATTTCTTAAAACAAGGTCTTAAGGTCAAAAGTTCTTGAATGCATGTCACATTAACCACCCACTGGGCCATACTTCATGATGGATTTATTAACTTTGCCTCACCGAGCACGCTCACTCAATCTCACTGGTGACATTCATGAGTCTGTGGCACTAAAGCTGAGACAGTGGGATACTTGGGCACTAAGTCAAAAAGCTCTAATGAGCTCACTTGTTCTGGATGAGTTTGACTTCGTCATGTGGAACAGCGGCAGCACTTTAATCAGATAGATAAAAGATGCGAACATAAAAACAGAAATGCAGGGAGGTGAGCGTGTTGTTTTACCACTGAGCATGTGCTGAGATGGTCGACTCTGGTCCACACAAGGCAGTGAACAGTACAGCTGCACTTTGCCCTTAGTGTCTCGTTCCATTGTCGTGGAGGCAACTGTAACCGTCTTCCGACAGTTGGCGCAATCAGTCGTCTTTCTGCAGGTCTGCAAGAAAAAGAAGCGATGCATTTGACACAAAGCAATACTGTGGTCGTTTGCTTGATAAATCCTGTACAACCAATAATGAGCATACTTACACAAACTCACACCAGCTCCTACCTGTTTGTAAGTGCCAATACAGGTTGGACTGCAGAAGTTCAGCTGCGATCTTTCAATTGTCAGCGTGTGACAGGAGCCTGAGTTACTATTACAGTAAAGACCACAACCTTCGCAGCAGTTCATGGCCAGCTGCCGCATTTTGCGCCACGTTTGGAAACAAGCGTCACTACAGAGTCGGTGCAGGCGGCCTTGATGTGTGACCTCGTGCTCTATCGGCTGTGAGGCGACAAGAAAAGGAACAACATTAACCTCATAAGAAACGTTTTTATTACAGCTCCAAATTTTTTGTATAAATCAATATTGTATATCATCCATACATATTAAACTATACAAATTTAAAGACAATTTTCCTTGGATTCTGACCAAACACTGTTGACTTGGTTCAGCATGGAAACTGACCTTCAACAGGTTCTTCATCAACCAGAGTGGGCAAATTATTCAGCGGTGTCTGTTTATGACCAAACTGACTCACACCAAGTATGCTCTCTACGCGTAGTGATTGGCCCCGTGTGACAACGTGCGACTGACTTACAGTCTCACATTCTTGTTGATTTTTTGTTTTGTCAGTTCATTTTCTTTAAGGTAATCCTAAGGTAGAAATGTTTTAATTACCAAACTCCTTTTCTTCAATTTACATCTTTCCTTCCCATTTTACATTATTTTTCATTTCATTTCTTTGATTATTCACTTCATTTTCCATCTCGAAATCTGCATCTGACTCTGGTGTTGCGCCTGGCTGACACTTACTCTGTTTGTGACTCTGCAAACACTGCAGCCAGGCTTCTCTGGCGGTCTCTCGACCTGTTTCTCAGGTTGCTTCTCAGGCTTCTTCTCTAACCGTTTGTCCGGCCATCTCTCGGGCTGCTTGTCAACTTGTTTCTTCTTGTGTCTGAAGACAGACAAACAGAACTGGCCACAAAAGTGCATGTAGCTTTGGTCGTCCAGCGGAATGGCAATCATATCCTTAGGCTGTGTGATTTCCCTACACAAAGAAAAAAAACGGAAAAATACAGCACTTTAGCTACAACACAAACCATTAAAAACAATCCACAAATCGGAATTGGCTTAGAAGAAAAGAAGCCAAATCTCTGATAAATGTGTTGATATATTTTACATTTTTAACTGGGTTCCTGTTTCTATGATTTGAAAAAAGACTAACCAATGAGCTTAACTTAGCAGTATTTGCTGTTAGCCCAAACAGTCTTCTTGCAGAGATCATTCTAACATTGAAATTACTGCAGTTACTTAAAGAAACCGGAGTTGGAAAATATGTTCATTCTTTTTGTAGGATTCATTATGGTTTTGATTATAGTTACTGATGACTCATCAAATTCATGGGAAAATCCACTTGCAGTTTGTATCAGTGTCTCTCAATACAAATTATTCTACATCAATTAACAGTTTTGACGCCTTTAATCTCTGCCAAGGACGTTAAGTTTTCCAGGCTTGTTTCGTTGGCTGTCTTTTAGCGGGATATTGGAAAAGTTTTCTGGGTGCCTGCTAGTCGGCACTGTATTCGTTTCAAATAGTGCAAAATTAACGACAGCCTCAACAAGTCAGCTTAAGGTACTAAATGGAGTCTTGTCATGAAAACAAGCAACACCCTTCCTCCTTTAACTAGCCTATTTTAACGGATTTGTAGTATTTTCTATTCGACATTTTGATCAACAAAATCTTAAGATAACTTAAACTCGATGCAATTCTGGTATATAGCGCAAGCTAACAACAACTTGTACCTGTTGCATTGGAAACAGCATCGAGTCTTGCAAGATGGAGGCAGATGTCCAGTGAGACAGATTGTAGAGCAGAAGAGCTGTGTTGAACCTTTTCTTTGGAATGCCGTCTGGCCTTTCAGCAGAACCTACGTCAACCATAAAAACATGAAAAACAAAAATCAGAATATAAATCTATGTGACATTCAATGTTTATATGAATAAATTTGGTTATATTTTACCCGGCTATTGTCAATTATTTTATGTTAAAGTTTGGTGTGTAGAAAAATGTGTAAACATTTTAATCAATGTATATTTTTTGCAGTAATGCCCCGAGGACTTTACATAGAATATCAAATCAACACATGTTGACTGTTAACTGTGCAAAGGCTAACTTGTGTATACTCTGCCAAGGCGTTCACAGAAAGAAGTGACTCGTGTTTAGTTTTTCTTCACTTCAGAGTCTCCTCTGCTTGTTAACAAAACATATTTCCAACAGTACCTTAGAGCAGCCACTGCAGCGGACGCTGCCAGCAACAGGTGGCTGAGGTGGCCGGGGAGGGGCTGTTGTCAGAGTTTGTAGAGAAGTTTGAGGGGGAGCTGGTGGTCTGAGAGAAAGGGGAGCCACAGCTTGTAGGACAGCACCTCTGCCGGGGATAAAAATGGCTGTTGCAGCTGTGGCTGGAACTGCTGCTGTCACTTGTGCAAAAGAAAGAAAGAAATATTTTTGAAGTTGTTGTTTTGTTTTTTTATATAAAATTTTGGTTTCTGATCACTTTTAATGATAAAAATATATGCAAATATATCCCCCGTCCTCGGTGGGACTGGAACATAACTCAGTGCTGGAGGTCAAAACAGACTTTTGATTGAATTGGCCATTATAATGTTTGATCACAATGATACATTTTTCTTGAACTGTACTGTGAAATAAAAGGAATTAGTTTTGGTCCCAAAGTTTTGGCCCAAAATTGTGCTTGGCAACAAATAAGTGTGTTCACAAACAAAACTCCCTGATCAGAGCTGCTTGCGTGATTTAATCTCACCTGGAGTAGAAGCGAAGGTGTTCACTCCACCTACAGAGTAGACCGAGCTGATCCTCAGCTCTTCCTGGAAAAGGTAGATAGATACTTTATTGATCCCAAAGGAAATTCCTGACATCCAGTAGCTGATAACAATATCAAAATTAATAATAAAAATAATATGATACTTATAACATAATATATACTGTATATAGTAATACAATATTAGTCTGGTGATTCAGTTGGCGTGTTTGTTGGCCACTCCCCCCCCGGCCCTCTCAGGGAGGAGTTGTACAGGCGTATAACGTGGGGGTCGTAAGACTTTCTGAGTGACCACATATATGGAGGAGATCGTTTTATGTCATGTTTAATAATGATAATAATAATAATAAAATATCTCTTAACTGGTCTTAAAGAATAACTAGGCTGAGGAGGATTCAGTGCCATCAGATTCTTAGCTATCTGGGATCCCCGGACTTCATTAAGTGAATCAAGGGTGGATCTTTGATGCACTTGAAGACTCTTAGTGTATATGTATGTTTTGACAGACAACATGAACTTTATGGTGACTCTCTCTCTGTACCTCCTGCTCCAGTTCCTCTTTGATCTGTTTGGTGGAACTCTGAGGTAGCAAAGCAGCATCATAGCCTTCATCGATGGGCTCCTCTTTAATATTGATAGTGGGAGACATAGGGGGATTACTGTCCTCCATGGGAGCTGCCTCTGATCTCTGAAATACAAAAAGTACAAATGATAAATTGATGGAGCACAAAGGTTTTAAAGACTCACTTGACAAGCTTTGACTGTGTTTATTAACAACACCTTAGCTCAGTGGATTACTTGTGTTTCAAAAGTTATAAATTATGACGGCAGAAGGATTTTGATTTTTCATAAAGCTTGACTTGAAAAATTTGGGCTAACAGAACCAGCCGAAGCCTTTTGATGCCTGCACCAAAGCAAATAAATCGTTTTTTTTGGATGTTAAACTTCTTTCATGCTATATTTTCCCACCTCTCCATTCTGACTGTCTTCCGTCTCTTCAGCCTGGCTCAGGGGGCCTCCATCTGACAATGAACAATTGCAAAACAAATCATTAATAACTTTGCCACCACAAACCAGGATGAAATAAGGTGAAGTGAGGGGCTGATATGTGGTCTGGTGTCTGAGGTCTTTTTGGCACGACCATCCTTACCTTGGCTGTTCTCAGGTGTGTGGTCCTGAGACGAGTGGGAGGTATTGGCAGACCCACTGCTCCCTTCTCTCTCTTGCTCCTCAGCTTCTCTTGACTCATTAGCGGACGTATGATCCTGTGTTTCTGTGTTCTCATCTACTGGTCGTCTACTTTTTCTGTTTGTTTTGCTTACATCACCATCCTCCAGTGTGCCCGCTGGCAGGGCAAAGTGCCAGTCCTCTTCCTCTTCTTCTGCCCCAAACGTAGGCAGACCATCAAGTGCATCATCAAATGCTGCACCTCCACTTTCTCTTACTTCCCCTCCACTGATTCTCATGGAAAAAGATGGGGGCGGATCAGACGGCGGGGAGGGGGCAAGACGAGGTAAGGATGACTCTCCCGTTACCTCATCCAGCTGTTCTTCTTGCCTGCTGCTGTTGCTACTCTCCTCTTCTACTGGTTCACCTTCTTGCTTTTCTGGGCATTCCTCTGCCTCCTTTGTCTCGTCCGTACTGCCACTCTTGCAGGAGGCAGCAGAGCCCCTGGAGGAGTCACCACCCCTGGAGGAGTCTGCGAAGTCTCCCAGGCCCATGACTTCGTCAAACACCCTGGACAAGTGCTGATCATGCTGGAGGGGAGACAAAAAGCTTTGTTAACAGATGCATTTTAAGGCAAAGCAAACCCAGCACTTTTTCTTCAATAAATTTAAATGGCAATTTGTCAACTGTAGATGATCAAGAAAGTGAGCACATTCAGCCTTCAAATTCAGCCTTTCTCTATTCTCAGGGCAGTCCATTGAGCTTCCAAGGCCACTCAGAATAAGCAGCAAAAATGCCAAAAAAGCTTGTTTAGGGTGATGTTATTATAGTAATCTTGCCCAACATTGACTATGAGAGCAAACAAGATGATGTTAAACTGGCAAAGGATAACATCTGTATTAAAACACAGCATTGTTTAAATAAAATACAAATCCGCAGAGCAAATGCAGACAAAAACACTGTCAGTTAAGTAGTCAGTTGCACAATTGCAAAGGAAGGTTACCTCCTTCTTCTAATGACAGTTCTGCACAGTAATGGTGACTTGCAGGTTAAGTACGATGGACATAATGGTAAGAAATAGTGCAGAAGGTGTGACAACTGCATTGAGATCTAAATTGCCAGTTTAATTAGACTAACTGTCGTGCAAGAGGTGTCAATCATTCTAACTCAGCTTCTGGTGGGTACACATAAGCGAACACATTTCCATCATACTAAGCTTCCTTTACTGGCTTCCAGATCATGTTCTATTGTGTTTGTTTTTCAGTCATTTAATAGATTACCACCACTTGACCTTTCAGACCGGGGCAACACTGTTTTGGTGGTTAGCACTGTTGCCTCAAAGCAAGAAGGTCCTGGGCTGCCAGTGGCCTTTTCTGTGTAGACATTTCATGTTCTCCCTGTGTATGAGCGTTTCATCCAGGTACTGGGATTACCTCCCACCTCCAAAAGACATGCATCTTAGTTGAACTGGAGTATCTAAATCAATGTGAATGGGATTGTGATTGAGTGTTGGCCTGCATGTGCTAGACTGGATATACCTTTCGGACCACACTCCCTGAAAGGTCACTCGGGTCTCCTGACCAAGTGCTCTGGCTCCTTCTGAGGGCTCCCTTGAGGGTGAACTACAGTGTATGTGGAAAGAATGATTACAGTCATGGTAGTATACTGGCAACACAGAGGGAAAGATAGCGTAACGTGAAGCAGCCTCGCAGCAGCGCATTAGGAAGTCAGTCGATCCACAATGGCAGCGTCCTTTGCCCAGGGAGTAAAGGTGTACAGGAAAACACATGAAACAATGGTTCATCCTTTGAAAATAGTTGCACAAATCAAAGTAATGCAGCATAGTGCCACAAATCACTTTGATCCTCGGTTGGATGAAAGTGCCAAAGACTGAACCCATGCTCCACCTTCTGGGAGTGCTGTGGTACTGCAGAGAATATGTTGCAGCCTATTGCTGCAGTACAGCAATTTGACCAGCAGGTGCCTCAAGTGTTCGCTTGAATGATCCACAAATTAATTTCAATACTAGGACGTCTTCACTAATACACACAGACTTTAAGGGCCCCAATGCTTCCACAAGGCTTCATCCTCACATCACTTAATATGTCAGTACGTTGGCCTGACCTGAGCCGCAAGTAAGCAGTTTTAACATCATGACGAGGGCTTCAGGTATTATATTTATGCAATGCCATAAACACTTATATGAAGGATATAAAGGATCTTATCCACATTCATGCGTGTCAATCGTTCTTCCAATCACAGGTCTAAGGACTACAAATATCAAAGCACCTTCTACATCCTTGGCTAATCGAACTTCTTACCTGTAGGTGGCCCTGGTGTACAATTAAGGCCTCCAGAAATTGAGTATTTTCAACACAGGGGCGTGCAATACCAAAAAACTGTAAATTAATCAGGCATTTCTCCGTATAACAGTTGTAGGACAACAACAGTGAGGCAGCATAACACACACACCAAAAACTATGACCTGGTCATGTGGGAAGATGCGAATGTGGCTGTTCGTGTTTTTCCAACCCCCACTGGTGAAATTGGGTCACATTTAACTCTGTGGGGTGCACAGAACCTTTCCAACTTATCAGAGGACTGTCTGCGTTGAAATGACCACAATCACGTCCATATTTTTACGAAATTGTAGCCTTGACTTATAGCAATAACGTCAAATTGCATCGGGCCTTATATTGTCCATTTACTAATGTAGGGGCGTCCTACTCAAACCCACAGACAGATCTGGGCATATATATCACATCCTAGCATATCAATAAACAGACGAGGGCACACACACGTCGCATATTAACAAACTATAATTATGGCCAAAGTGGCCAGGTGTACCTTTGAATGTTAAGCCTGGGTTTTAGCTTAGCAACATTTTTACCTCACCAAAATCTCCACTTTGTGTATTGTTCGCAGCCACTCTCCACGATGCATGAGATTTGTGGAAACAGCAGTCAGCTGCAGCAAAAAGTTGCAAAGCTGGATTGCGTGTAGCTCCCCGGGTTCGAACAAGGCTTCAAACTACACGTATACGTCGGTTGGTTAGCATCTCAGCCAGCAATTGTGGCGAAATTGAGCCTGGAGTAGAAACATGCCGCAACACTGAATATTAGCGAGCGTGCTAGCTACACGGCTGTAGGCTAGCTAGGTAGCTAATGTTAGCCTGAATATGTACGTCTCATCGGTAATCCACAAAATAAAGTCATAGATTGTCCGTCTAAATCATCCGAATACTGTGCATTGGGTTCGCGTTGAAATAAACGCAGCATCTGTGTTTTCTTACCTTTAACCGCTTCAGCCTAAATTCCTCGGAGTCCGCCATGTTTTAATTATGTCGCGAGCGCCGCGCATCCAAACGCCCACCGAGCTCACAGATCTCTGGGTGGAGGATGCGATCGAAGGCGGCAGGAGAAGGACGCAGGAGAAGGACGCAGGAAAAGGACGCAGCGGTGACAGACCACCGGCGGACCGTACGTACACTTTTATATGTTGGGACTGAACGGGAGCCTGTTGTATATATGAATATATTCTCTTAAACCACAACTATGAAGTTAAGGCTGGTCCTCATAAACACCAGAGTTTTCTATGAAGTTCAACAAAAAAACAAACAGAACACATCTATGTCAACAAACAAACAACAAACAGGAGCTAATGGAAGTAGAAAAGTGTTTTTTTTCTGAAATCAAACCTGTTGTTTAGTGTCCATGTTAGTGATGGAAGGATTACTACAACGGATTTGATATTTCTCTTATCATCATGACGTCTCTACACAATCTGATTTATTCACTTCGATTTGACTTTGATTTATTCCACGTGATTTATAAGATGAGATGAGATTGTGTATTTTGTGCGTGGTATAGTCAACACTTTGGATAACAGTGTCTGCTAAATGCATAAGTAATGTAAAAAAGGTCCATTAAATTGAATTCTTAAGTTTTTTAACCGACCCCTGCCTTAAAGTGTATTCAATTACCAATTCATTGATCGTTTATCAATTCCATTACCATTTGATTGACATTGAATGCACAGATAGATCCGTGTTCCATCACCTGAGTTACCTGTCCAAATACCCACTGTGAACCCGTTCCCTGAAGCTGGGACTCAATTTCACTATCCAGTCCAGGAGAATGTGTCAGTAAATGTCTGAATGTTTTGTTTCATGCTTGCTAACCTCAGAATGACAAAGATGGACGTTAAAATTGAGGGCGTGTAAACAAGAAATTAGACAACCAGTGTGTTATTGGTCAATCGTGAACTCGTGACGTAAAAAAAAAAATAATGATAATTCTGTTTTACACGAAAACTGATGCTGAATAGTGAGACCTGTGTTTTGATGCGTGTCGGTGTATTTTCCTTCACTCACATGTTTGCATGTTGCTTTGGAATCGCCATCCTTGAAATGATGTCTGGAAGTTCACTCAGATCCACACAAGAAACAGTTGGAATGGAAACTCGAACTCCTTGTTCAGCTCGGATTAGTCCAATGGAATTAGGAAAGTAACGGGAAGCACAGTTACACTCAAACAGCATAAAAGATCTTCTCTACACGTTCACAAGTTCACATGTTCAAGAGTTGTCGATTTCATTCATTCACAAGCTCACGGTCAATACTCTTTTTCCACACTGACCACAGCATCCTCCCACGAACTCATTTACGAGCTCCTCACCACGCCAACATTCACAGCAACCTCTAGACGACAGTGTGACAACTTATGACATCATAGGTCTTATGACTTGTGACCCAAACTTGTGACTTAACACAGACGTAGGACAAAATAAGACTTTACCTTAGATAGGAACTATTACTGAACTATTTTGTACTTCACAAAATCAAAAAGGCAATAATCAACCACAAATTACTGATATTCTTAACCAAAACATGGTACAAAGTGAAATGCGACTCAATTTCGCTCTTACGTTAACCGTGAACGCACCACTAAAATGTTTTTAAAAATACCTGTCGTAAATCTTGTTTACGTCTCTGCCGTTTCCGTCTCTCGGATTGGCGCCAGACTTTTCGACTACCCACGTGGTTGTCGAACCTCGGGTGGGAAAACAACACGTTACCACCCTCCAAACGAAGCAGCAAAACGATTGATACGTCATCGGTCATGTGATTTTTCAGCGAAGGAAGCCAACCTCGGCACGCTTACTTCGAACGAATCCTCGACGTAACAGCGTTTGGTCGTACGTTGTTGCCGTTTTTTGAATCATATCGCCGTATTTTCCGTGCGGACTGGGCGTTTTCCGGTGTACGTTAAGGTCAATTCCTCGGCGCATGAATGGCGGTGGCGGCGGTGAGAGCTGCGGCAGCGGGGGGCCCGGCGTCTTTGTCCCGCTTCAGGGGAGCGCTGGTCGCGGCTGTGCTGGGTGACTGTGTCGGCGGAGAGTTTGAGGGAGCTGAGGAGGTTCCCATGGAGAACGTACTGAGACACCTGAACAGTCTGGACGACGAGACGAGGGGACACGGTGAGAGACAATGTTCACGGGGAATTTGAAGAGGTGACAGTGGGGTAAACTGAGCGAAAACACAGCTGCTGTTTCTGCGAACCCACCCAAAACTCTGAGAGGTGCAGATGGCCTCGTTTCAAAGTGGGCCAGTAATATTGGTCCGAGTGAAAAAAAGAACATTCGGTGTAATAACAGCGTCCTCTGTTATAAATAAACAATGAGAGTGTCATGACACATGTTAAACTGAACCCAAGTTACTGTCTGTAAATAAAAAGTCATTCTAAATGCGTGAGTTTTAAGGATCGTAGCAACAGTCTGGCAGGCGAATGATCTTGTCATTATAGGCCAAGGAGGAGTCGAAACTTTCAACATGAAGCAATGTGGAGTTACAGCGTTGAAATACTTGGCTGTCATGTCCACACTGCCTCCTAACTGGTGCGTGTGTGTGTCACAGGCATCCTCGAGTACAGTGATGACACAGCCATGGCACGTTGTGTGGTCCAGTCTCTACTCACCCGGGCTGGTTTTGATGAGCAGGACATGGCCCAAAGGTTACACACACACACACACACACACACACACAGACAGATGAACACTGGGGGAACTGAATATTATTTTAAATGCCTCGCAAATATTCAAGGCAGCTGATGTCCTCTTGTCCCTTGTCTCTTCTCCCTAGGTTTGCTAAGGAGTACAGCATGTCCCCGTGCCGGGGCTATGGTTCAGGTGTCATCAAAGTGTTGAAGAAGCTCTCCTCCCCACAGCTCAGTGATGTGTACCAGCCAGCCAGAGACCAGTTTAATGGCCGGGGCTCTTTTGGGAATGGGGGGGCCATGAGAGCAGCCCCCTTCGCTTTGGCTTTCCCCGATGTGGCTGATGTTAGACGGGTGAGCTGCAGGGAGTCTTCTGACATAAAGACTAAATTAACATTTAGTTGTCATACGATGAATATCACACTCGGTTTTTCAAACAGTGCCTGAAAGATGATTTGTAAATAAAACCTAACAGTAGTTGAGAGCCTTCATTTTTACTCAGGTTTTTGACCAGAGTTGTTTTTTTGTCCTTTTATCCCTCTTTCTTTCGTTCTATTTCCAGTTTGCCCGTATGGGTGCCATGCTGACACACTCCTGTTCTCTGGGTTACAATGGGGCGGTGCTGCAAGTGTTAGCAGTCCACCTCTCCCTGCAGGGGGCTCTCAACTACCCAGAGCAGTTTGTCAGCAGGCTGATCACAGAGATGGAGGAAGTGGAGGAGGACACGGCAGCACAGAGAGTGAAAGGGTGAGTACCGCTCACAACAACCTATTCTCGGACTTTCTGATCCTTTTTGTCGCTTCCTACTCACCTTCACGTGTGTTGCCGTTTGTCCAGCCTGACGGAAGAAGAGAAGCCATTCTGTGAGCGTCTGCACAAAGTTAAGGACCTGATGGACAGGAGCAAGGTCAGCGTAGAGGAGGTCATCTCTGAACTGGGTCAGTATCTGCCTCTTTGTCCATCTCTAGACTTTACAGTTTGCTCTTCTTGGTTTTCACCAGTCATCACTGTCTGTCAAAGGCCCAGGAAAGTTGTTTGTCTTAACAAATCACACAGCCCCAGTTTACATGACAAACTGTCTATGCTCGACGTCCTAAATGTGACATTACATATTCTTTCCCCTCATCATTCACTGTGGGCTGTTTTTTCCTTTAGGTAATGGCATTGCAGCTCTCCACTCTGTCCCTACTGCCATCTTCTGTGTCCTCCACTGCCTGCAACCTCGGGAAACCATACCGGAGAAGTACGGTGGCGTGGAGAGGACAATAGCATACAGCCTGGCCCTGGGAGGGGACACGGACACCATCGCCTGCATGGCCGGAGCCATCGCCGGGGCCCACTACGGCATCGAAACCATCCCTCAGTCCTGGATAACGTGCTGTGAGGGGGCAGAGGATGCGAACGTGAACGCAGAGCGACTTCACACTCTGTACCACCGGTCAGCACAAGGGGGCGGTGGCGCGACAGGGGACAGATCCGAGAACCAGTCAAACGCATCGAATGGCACAGAGAAGACCACAGGTGCGGAGTGATTGTCCAGGTGGTTTTTTTGAACAGAAGAACTCGCACACATCAAACATGCAGTAAAGAGGAATTTTATGTCTCCGGCATCAGCACGTTTTGGTTTTACTGGTCATCACAGCTGTAATTTACCTAACAGCTCATCCTTAATATAGACCGTCAATGTCGTTACAGAGATGAACAAACGTTATGAGTACACATGCATACACATTCATACAGACACCTTTGTCCCTCCCCTTTCTTTACCTCGTCTTTGTTGGAACAATCATTTTTGTCCTGTCAAGCGTGCTCTATAACTTGGCCATCATGTTCTGTCCTTTTTTGGTGGATAACTTATTAAATAAATGCTGTTAATGTTGTGTAATATGTAAGAGTATTTATTTGAAATTTGGCTCCAATTCTAGTCTGTTCCAGCGGGTTATTGTGGAAAATATATTTGGCTTTTACGCGTTTATTCATAGTTCCCTTGCATACTAATTGATGTAAAAATAAAGCCTCATTCATGATTAAAAAGTAGTAAATCCATCTTTCAAAAGTGTCCCAACGGAGCTGTTAATGTTAATTAATGGGTCAATTAATTAGCATTTACACGAGTACATTACATTAGTATTTTCTTTGGTTAATAACGGGTAGAATTGCACAAAAGTTTGTTGTTCTGACACCAGATTCCCATCTTTCTTCTCTCTGCCTGTCCTAGATGTCATTTGTGGTCTCATTACAAAACAAATTGATGACATTAATGAATAACTAAGTTATCTCAGGAAGTAAGTAGAAAAAAAATACTATTCACAAATTGAAATGACAAATCAAAGTCGCATACAAAAATCTTTACAGATGAAAAGATCAGAGTGGCACGGACGTGACAGACCGGCGAGCCACGTGTACCGACGGCGATGAAACAACACAAAGATTTGACTGCCATCGCGTTTGACGTGGTAGTCACAATGAGCTGAAACATCTGATCTGATATGAATGACAGCTGAATCTGCTTTGACAATATCAGATTCAGTGTACTTTGCCGCTTTACATTGATCTCATCTGTCTCACTTGTGAGCAACGAGTCAGATGAAACTGGCAATGTAACACGAAACAGGCAGTGTAAATGTAGCCCAAGTGTAATGAAACGGCAAACGTGTTCCCCCCCTCCTTCATCATAGACTCTTCTCTGTTGGAGCGACTTCCAGGAACAGCTGCAAAAACACCGTTAACCTGTTCAGCAGGCCTGGGCAGAGCTTGTAATGGATAAAAGGGACGTAGATTATAACTCCACTTAGAAGGAAGAGCGTCACGTAGAGGTATTCTATCTCTGGGTTGTCTATGATGGGCGCCAACACGAGGAAGACTGCAGCAATGAGGACCAAGATAGGGATGACAATGGGAACCTGTGGAGAGAGGAAGAAGAGCGCTCAAGAGTTTTAACAAATGTTGATTATATGAAGGCATTTGTAGAATGGAGAAATAAAACTCACCGTGTAGGGCCTGGGGAGTTCTGGCTTCTTAATCTTCAGGTAGATGAGGCCAGAAAGGGTGATGGCTTTGAAAAACCAAGCCGTGAAGCTGACAACAAAAACATGATTCCTTATACAATAAGAAGCATCCTTTGAGGGAAGCACTAATGAATCAATCCTCATAAACAAAGGGCTTTTATTTCAAATTCTAGTGAAAAGCCCAATGTTTGCAAAGACACCAAATATCAGCATAAAATCAAATCAAACACATCCAGAAAAAATGGACATTAAAATCACGTTGCTTGAAAAGTGAGGATGACTAAAATGAATATCTGATCTGTAAAAGCTTTTCTGCATCGTACACTAAATTATGAAAGTCTACTCAGTTACCAGTACGTTTGTGTTTAAAGGGTTATTAGCAGACAATAAGTATATAAAGGAAACCTCGCTGGCACCTGAAGAAGTTGATGATGGTCTGGAAGTCTACAGGGATCAGCACCAGAAGGGAGATGATGGTGGTCAAGATGAGAGCAGGACGCAGAGTCAGTTTGTGGACATGGGCCATGGACAGGATATCTGGCTAGAAGAGGAACAGAAACCAGAGCCAGACTCAGAGACACGGAACAGAAACCATCGATTAGACACAAACAGGAAAGGGCTGCAGCCAGTTTAACGTTTTACTTATCTATCGTGTTGATCCCATTTCTCTCCCTCTCCCTCTCTCTCTCTCTCTTTCTCTCTCTCTCTCTCTCTTCAATATTTTGACAAATTATTTTCACTTCCTTTCCAAACGCAGAGAGGTCAGAGCGATTCTCACCAAGTGTCCTTCCCTCGCAGCAACAAAGCACACACGGCCACCGCTGAAAAACGTCCCGTTCAACGACCCGAACGCTGACAGAGCTGCAACCACAGACATGATCCACCCCCAGCCTCCCAGCACCTTATTCCTGTCAAAGACAAGGTCAGCCATTCTCACAACACTGCCGAGTTAACCTCTTCAGCTCTGAGGGAAGCATCACAGTGTCCATCTTTGTATTGTTTTGTTTTGAGGTCTAGCGCTTTTATCCCAGTTTCCTATGAAACCAGAATCGTCAGGTTGCAATCTGGGGAAATGTGTGTAAAATGATACCTGACGAAGAGAAATTTGAGGCAAATCAAACCTTCCATAAGAAGTCAGGGTGACTCTGATGGACCTCTGTTGATTTTGATTGACTTCCAGGCCTTTTCCATGAGATACGTATTCTCTAATTTAATGAATGAATGAATTATCCAACACCAAACTGTTGGCCTTAAAGTGGACTCCATTCATTTAGCAGTTGAGTTTCTTCTCCATCCTTTGTGATTTTCGTTCTGGTGATGGACGAGGTGTCTCTTTACCCCCATGTTACCGCGACGGCGGTGGAGCTCATGAGCTCTCTGGGCGTCATCACGGTCAGGTAGCTCACGTTGACCATCAGATAGAGGCCGGTCACGAGGGAAATGGCTGTGAGAAGAGCTCTGGGAAGGTTCACCTGAGAGAGAACAAACACACGGCATCATCTCTTCATTGTGATACTTCAACGTTCACAGGCCCACAATGAATACGTGAAAAACTTCGAATGCTGCTCTCACAATGGACATGCTTTCATCTTGTATTGACACTTGACCTTTAGGCTGCCACAGGGTCAGCCTAACACAGAGTCCGACGTTATCTGCTTAGAGACTCTTCAGTGTTCTTCAAAGTCTTTGACGTTGTAAAACTCTGCTGTGTTTGGTTTTAATGCCAGGAGTAATCAAGTCGCCTCAAGGAAACGATTCCCACAAAATCTCCCTGTGGGAAACTTTATGACGGTGGATCCATTCGTTGTTACCTCAGAGTTAAAGAGGTGAAAGTCAAATGAGATAAAAGTCGCTTGAGAATTACAAAAACGATGAGCAATCATAGGAAAACCATAAAACCTCAGCATAGCGGCGTGGTTCGATTAAACCTCTGCTGCTGATGACATCAAACCATCGTAAACCCCCCGAGTTCACAGAAAGCACTTTTTATTCAAAGAGGTCACGCCACCACGCCTGGTGTTCAGGCCTGGGGTTCCCTCTCGTCTGGAATGCATCGTCGGCTCCAGCTGCGCTCTGGAATCAAATTAAAGCTTCTGAATTGAAATCAGAGGTCTGTTGACATTTAAAGACCGTAGGTCCTCAGAACGTAGAGGAACTCGCCGCCTGTTTCAGCAGGGATTGTCCCGAGCTCAGCATATGACACGGCTGAACACGCAGCAGACCGCCCTCTGCAGTAAAAAACTTATTTTTGTGAAGTTAATTGTTAATACTTTTCACCTTTTGTCCTCTGAAAAAACACCAACACATTTTTGTGTGAGGTAGAACCCAGACAAACCTGTCAGTGATTTACTTACCTCTGGGTGTCTCAGCTCCTCCGTCACACAATTCAGATTGTGCCAACCGTCATAAGACCACAGGCCCTGGTAGAAGGCGATACCAATGGGATGGATACCAACAATGGTGTTTTCAAACGAGTTGTCAAAGTTTACCGTGTGGCCTCTAACAAGCATCACCGCTCCTACTACAATAATTACTGCCAGGGCCAAAACTTTGGCCCCCATAGAGAAGACTTGGATTGCCATTGAAAAGCGAACACTCAGGCAGTTGACAGTAGCAAGAACGATGATGGCAACGGCAGCCACGGCCTTCACCACCACCGCCGGTGGGGCGCAATTCCCATAGAAAGGAGCCACGACGTACTGGGCAAAACTCAGCGAGGTGCCGGCAATGGCAGCAGGCAGCACAAATACCGTCGAGCTGAAGATCAACAAGAACGCGACGACGGGGCCTGAGGTCTTGAGGATGTAGATGTACTCTGCCCCTGATTCTTGTATCACCGTTCCCAGCTCGGCGTAGCAGAGAGACGCCAGTATCACCAGCAGGCCACAGCACGCCCAGATCACCAAACTGGCTCCAGGGCTGCCGATGCTCAAGAGGACCGTCTGCGGGGACATGAAGATGCCGGATCCGATCATCGTCCCTCCAATGAGGGACACGGCTCCGACCAGCCCCAGTTCCCTCTTGAGGGTGAGCTTCTGTGGCTTCTCATTCATCGTCAGTGATCTGTGATCTGTCAAGACACCTCTTCGCAACAAAGCACTTCTGTTCTGTGTCCAAGGTCGTTCTTGCAATAACAGAGAATGTTAATGATTACACGGGAGTGGGAAAAATTGATGACTTGGTCTTCTTACTTAAGCTCCTCTCCCATCAGGTATAATATAAAGTCCTCCTTATTCATCTAACATCCTCACTCTCCCAGTTGGTAATTATAAAAGTGCTAACTGTGCCCCCTGCATGTTCACATACGGACCCATATCTTTCCACCATCCACAAAACTTCTAGACCGCTACAGACGCACATCGGTGAGTACCACAGTAGCATCAGGACCAGTGACGAACGCAGCCGCGTAGACGCCACCTCAAACAAACTCCAAACTAAAAGGAAAACCAATCCAACGTGAAACTTGTTCATACTTACCCTTAACACGGCCTCATTCAAGCCCTAAATGAAGATATTGATATAAAACTGATCCTTCGATCAATGACATTCGACCCATTTACTTTGTCTCCCCCTTGTGGTGAAAGACATTAACACAGGTTTCACTTCCCCCAGTCAACATTTGTTGATTTTCTCAGCTTAGAAAATGCTTCAACAACAACCATAACAGGCTCATTCTGGTGACAAAAACATTTTATCAAATGCATATTTCAGCACTTTTTCTTCAAATATGAACAAGTATAAAATGACAATCTTATTTTGATACACTGTAAATGATAGACCGATATTTGGCAGCACCTCCCCTCCTTCCTGTGTGGAGTTTCCATGTTCTCCTTGTGTCTGCGTGCGTTTCCTCCGCGTGCTCCGGTTTCCACCCACTAAAACATGTACGCTATGCTAATCTCTCCTAACCAAGGCACTCGGAGGAAGATCTGGAGTTGGTCCCCGGGAGCTGTTGTGTGTGTGCGTGTGTGTGTGTTTGCAGGTGTGGGCTACCCACTGCTCCCTATAGTTAGGAGAAAATTACAGAATTAATTTCGCTTCGGGGATTAATAAAGTATCATTCTTTCTTTCTTTGTCTCTTCTTTATATACTTATTAAGTATATAAAGTATATATTAGAAGTATATAATAGGCTGTACCAATGAATAGAGATTATGAAAATGCACAAGTGATGTCACTGATTGAATGACTTTGGTTTGACATGTTTTCAACGTCATAAAAATCGTTTATGGCATGACAGTCCTGGATTCATTCCACTTACAACACCTCACACAGAGCAAACAACACTGCACAAAGGTTATGGAAAACATCATCTGCACTATCTTTACGAGTGACCCTATCCCAGTAACAAACCCGCTGCTCAGCTGTGTGACGCGCAAAACTTGCACGTAAGTCCTATGGCCAGATTTATACTTAGCTACACATACACACACGTACAAGAAGGCTGCCACGCACGCTTTCATTTGAAGTGTGAGTTGTGTACATCAGTGATATCAACCTCTGGAACTTTTGCAGCTCATGCAGATGTGTCTGAGTGTGTTGTCCCGTCTCCAAGTTACCAATAACTGGGCCAGCCTCTCAAATACGTATAGCATTGAATCGTCCAAATCAAGGGTTTTCAACCAGTTTTGTCCCATGGACCTCTTTTCTGTGAGGTCCATGTGAGGGATGGGGCACAGGTGAGGGCAGAGGCTGAGATGAGTTTTTTTCTTATCTATAAGACTGGGCGTCAATCCAGTGGGGGACAGGGACAGTCTCATGTCCTTCTGTCTCCATTCTAGCCCTGTGCTTATTCTTCAGGTATACATAAAGTTTACACACATACATACAGACCACTTGTATAGCAACTCCGTGGAGGCGTATGGTCCATCATATGTGCTGGAACAGTGAGTCTTAGATCCTGATGTGGTATCGGTACAGAAGCTCCATCAGGAGTTCTCGTCTTCTCCCCCAGTAACAAACAGATGAACAGCTTTACTGGAGTGCAGCATCTGTCCGGCCCGCTGAGCTCCGGTGATGGCAGCCAGTTTCTGGGCGTCGTAGCGGGAATAAAGGGCCGTGCAGGTCCAGCTGGCCTCTTCCCCCTGACCTCCGGCTGCCAGCATGTTACACACCTCGCTGTAGAAGTGGGGGTAGGTGGGCAGTCCATAAAAGATAAGATTCTGGATCCCTTTGATGGTGTATCTGGAGAAGGAGTCAAGCTTTTAAGTGTTGTTTGATCTGCGTTGAACCTACTTGTACTGCAGACATTTAGAGACGATAACGGTGGTTTCTGATATTGTGGGTGTGTGAAAAGGAACTACTGACCTCTTGTAGAAGTGGAAGCGTTCAGTGAATAGTAGGAAATGTTTATCTCCCTTCTGGAAAAAGTGCCGAGCTCGGGACACCTCGGATTTGCTGGAATACTCGCAGATGCTGACAAAGTTCATTTCCTCCCTCTTCATGTAGTTACGCAAACGCACAAAGTCAAAGTAAGATGGGATGTAGATCAGAGTGTGAGACATGACCGAGTCCCTGTACTGAGGCAGCACTTTGTCTACAAAAAAATCAAACCTGCAGACAGGAAGGGAAAAGCACACCAATAACGGTTTAAAAGACCAGAGAGAGAGAGAGAGAGAAAGAATACATTTAGCTGATTCTCAGATAGATGAGTAAAGCTTTATTCTTCCACATGCCATTTGGTGTCTCTGTTACGTGTTCTTTTATCTTCTGTGAAAACATGTCATAGATTTCATAGAAGGAGGTCTTACCGAGAATCCTGGTCCACGAAGCTGTCAGAGGAGAGCAGCTGAAACACATGAGGCAGCTGCACCAGAACCTGGCAGATGGAACCGGTTTTTGGCACGTTTTTGATGGCAACCTGCAAACACGCCAAAAAACGAGGGAGAACACGTGTACATGAAATGGTAAAACAGATTTAAAGACGGCTTTTCACAGCCACATAGTGCTTCTCATACTGCATGTTGCAAGTTTGTATAAATCTCTTCTTGCCTCACAGGACTTTCAAAAGATGGATTTAATACAAGTCTCACATTTTACATCAAATAAATGAAGATTTTTCAAAGCTCTACAGAAACGTATCACAGAAAGTCACATTGCGTCTCTGCGCCGTTCCGACATCGTACCTGACCCCGGTAGTTGGCACACTGTTTGGACAGGATGTTGTTGATTTGCGGCTCCTGCACAGAGCTGAACACCAGGGTCTGTCTGTAGTGCTTGGCCCAGTTGTTGAGGTTCCACATCCTCACCCTGGAGAAGTCAACCCCATGGGATTCCAGCGGCTGCAGGTTCACGTGCTTCATCACATGCTGTCGGGCAGGGAAATTCGATGAACCATTTTATACAGATACATACTAATCACAACGCTGTCAGAACGTGAAATAAGAATGTGGGCTGCCTGACTGGTAGGAGTGAGCTGGGGTCACAGACTGTTGCTCTCCTTCCCCTGCCACATTACAGAACGTGCTCTGAATCGTAAGATGTGGAGGAGGTACAATACAACACAAGCAATTTGATAAAACATCTGAAGAACCAACTAGACACCAGGTTCAAAGAGTATTTGTACTCGTACTCGGACTGCAAAACATGGTGGTATCGGTGCGTCCCTAGTTTTGTCGACTGTGTTCGCGTGTCACGATCATCATCGTCCTTACCAAGACATGTTCCCAGTTCTGCATGAGGAAGACGTCGGCCTGGTCCACCACCAGCAACTCGATGGAGGACAGGAAGTCAAAGTCCCTCTTATTTTCTCCTTCAGCTCCCAGCACCGTGCGAAGACCCAGCGGAGAGGCGATGATGATGTCTGACGAGTAGAACGGCGCGTAGAGCCGCACGCTACTCCTCACGATGGAGATGCCTGAAAAAGAACGACGGTTACTATTTTAACCAGCTTGTTTGTTTGTCCATATTTCAAAGCTACTTCTTCATCATTTTACTGTCACTAACTTAGGAGGTTTGGTTTCATAAACTCAGTTGGAAACTAAGAACAAAGTCTGCTGAAATGTATTTGATCCTTGAGCTCTGCATTAATGTCGTTATGTGGTCAATGACTGCACTTTTAGGTCACTATAACCACTTAAACACCAGCAAAGTCATTGGGTCCACTTTACTAAAAAGCATTTTGGATAAATTTAAAAGGCCTTTTCACAAAAGCCATTATAAACATCTTATAATTTGTAAAGAAAACGTCTCTTTATTCCAGACATTTTATACAGAACACATCCTCATATATTTGAGGAGATTGAGCCACTAGGTCAATGGACATTTAACTGATTAGAAAGAGAAACATTGCAGCACCTATCCTGAAGTGGTCGTCCACATTGCCGGAGAAGATGGCGTGGTAATCGTCTGGTCTCTGTAGGTTGGGCGGTTTGTCATCTTCTTCTTCTCCAAACTCGTCCTTGAATCTCTTCTTATTGCTCACCACAATCTTCTTACCTTTGGTCTCCAGCAGGCTGATGAACGTGTGGACGACTCGCAGAGCTACGCCTCGGAAAGGCACAAGAATCAGGACCTGTCACAGGTTTGAGTTTGAGTTTTTGGTTACAGAAGACATCCAGAAAAGTGGCACCGTCTGTACTGTCCTGATACATGTTTAAGTGTTGTATATTATGAAATGTGTGTACCACAATATATAAAAATCAACGACATTAAATTTGAGAGTCAATGAACACAGTTCACTGTTAAAATGAAGGTACAGTGTGTACTCATTTACCTTGGGCCGGGTCAGACCCTGGTCTCTGGGTTCATCCTGTGGCTCCGCTCCAGCTTTAACCTCAGCTTTCCTCTCTCTTAGCAGGGCGTTGTGAGCCAGAACCTGTGAGTTGGCCTTCAGAACATGGTTGAGCACGTGAAGGCAGTATGCCCTGCAAACCTGTGGGCCCTTGACCAGGGGGGAGGTGTCTGGGCAGTAGAGGTCCTTGTACGAGCCCATCAGAGCCAGCAGTTCCAGTTGGAGGGGGCTGATCTCATCGGCCATCCCCGGTACGTCTGAGCTGTGGTTCAGATCCTTCCATCCGGTCTCTAGAAGTTTGTGAAATGCTGGGAGGCTTGTGTCTTTCTCCGGGCCGATGGGGCCAAACTTCTTGAGTGGACTCGAGCAGAGCAGCGAGCCTAATTTGGGCCACTAAAAGCAAACACAAGAGCATAATCAGTTATTACTCTATAAATAATGCGGTGATGCTGTATTAATGTTGAGGAGGCTCACTACTTTTCATTCAACAAAGGCTGCTCTGTCATCTGTGTCACCAGAGTCCTCACTGTTTGACTGATTGATTATATGTATGATTATATGTGAAGAATGGACGTTTAGAAAACTTAAGGGAAATGAATCTCAGTCTCCCACTGGACACCAAGTCCTCCAACTTTTATCAAATTTCATCCTCCCTGTCCAACAGCAGGGAATGCCCCGACACCCTCTCCAGTGCAAAGTGAATACCGTGATCTGAGTCTTGGTTTTGTTGCCACATGTGATCTTCTGCATATCGTCGTCTGTGAGCTCCACATCCATATGCTGGAAATACATGTCTGCGTACAGACATTTTTAGTTATTGATGAAGGAATATTACACGTTAGTCTGGACATTTGACAAAATATAAATCAGTCGTTTCTTACCTTTGCAGTCTTTTTGCTCTGCATTGCTTTCAGTGTCGTCCTGTTCTGTGCCCGTGAAGTTTGTCTCGAGGCAGAACTGGGACTCGTGCTCCTTGTCCACAAACTCTTCATCCCCTGCTTCCTTTTCCTCTTTGCCCTCCCCCTTTACCTCCTCTGACAGAGCTTCACCTTCGTCTTCCTCACCCTTTCCCCCCTCTTCCTGTTCTTCGCCATCTTCGCTGCCATCGCCAGCTCCATCGCTGTCCCCTTTCAGAAACAATAGATTTCAGTCAACACAAGTATTGTTGCAGAGGAAAAAGAATTTTCCCATCAAAACTACCATCATCAAGAAGCTCATCTTCTTCCTCTTCGTCATCATCATCATCATCACTGCTCTCCTCCTCACTCTGGTTGTTGCGGGTGGATCCGTTTAGAGTTGAAAGAAGCTTCTGGTAAGCTGTTTTTTGCTCTGGTTCCTCCTCTTCCTCCTCACTCTCAGCATCAGATGCTTCTGGACTTGCTGCCTGTAATGCACAAACAAAAGAAGTAAATTACACACCTGAATATCCTGCATGATCTACTTATTTATTGGGCTAACATGAACTTCCAGTAAAGATATTTGCAAACACTTATGGGATAAAAACAACTCACCAGATCCACCATTTGAGTACTTTCATGTCTTTCGTTGACTCTGTGAAACCAAAGGGAAATGTGGCTAATAAGTAAACAAGGATCCACAGACTAACTAAGTAAACAAACAAAAATACAGTGACATTTTAAGATTCTGCTCATTTAACTTGTTTTCTGACTGTGGTTTTTGTGAGGATGCCTCTAATCTACTAACAACACATCACATGCTCGAAATGCAGAATTAGCAAAGGCTAGCTTGTTAGCTAATACAAAGTACGAATTCTGGGTTTAAATGAAGCCCCACATCCCTGTGATGCTTACGTGTCATGGAATGGATGCTCCTCTCCAAATTCTTTCAAGTGTTTCTTCTGTTTTTTGGACAAATTGGTAAAAAGTAGTTTATTGTTCCTCCTCTTCCCCATGTTGACACTGTACAACACGCGTGTGTTTATTCTGCCTCGTCGGTAGAATTTGATATCAGTAAGTGTTACACTGCCCTCTACAGGACAGACGAGGAAGTAGGGGGTCCCGGTGTCCTGTACAGGCAAGTAGATTCTTGTGTCTTGTAGTCTGTATAAATGGCAAAATGTAATTATAGAGCCATCGCTGAATTACCCAAACATGTCCTCATTGCCTGTCAAGACCAGACACCGGGTCCCCACTCTCTCCCCTGTGTGAAAACTGACCTTGATCAATTATTGAACATGGTCATATCAGTTTACTGTTTGCCTGGTTTAGCTGTTACCATGGCAGAAACCCATTTATTATTAAATCTTTTGGTGTCTAGTTTTAGCACCGGCGGTGTTTTCTGCTCAGTTTTGTCACATCGATGGGTATATTATTGTTTGATAATTGCCCACCACTATGGCCGGGACTGAAAGAGCACCCCTGGCTCCACTGAATGGGATCATGTAAGGCTTCTTTTCTTTTGTTTCAATGGAGGGGCCAAAACCAAAACAGGAGAAAGAAAAGGCTGGGAGAACAGTCCGGTTTAGGGTAGCATCTGCCAACAGCGGCCGAGTCTTGGCTGAGGTGTTCAAGGATGAAATGGCTTGGTGTCGCTCAGCGTCCGACTCGGCAGACTCTGACTACACCAGCAACTCGGCGGCAGAAACGGGTGGCTCACCTCCCGCCAGCGAGGCCAACAGCCACCTGAACGGCCTGGTGGTGGGAACCTCTGTGGACGAGAGCGGGAGCGAACCCGATGACCTGCTTTTGTATGCCAGTGCCAAGAGAGAGCTGCTCTTCAGCAACAAGCGCATTAATATCTGCAGCAAGAACGGGACCATAAGAGGAGTAAGGAACAAAGTGAGCGCAGGCCAAGTGCTTTTCAACAACCTCTCCAACATGTATGCTGTGAGTAGATCGTATCCATGCATGTCACATCTCTGAATTCAAACCCCATGAAGCTCTGATGCTGAGTTACATGCATAACTAATAGTCCGTCTCTGCTGAAGGGGGCCCTTCGTCATCAGAAGAGGAGACCCTGGGAAAAGGAATGACGTGGGTGGAAGTAGGAGTTTCACATAAGAGCAAGTAGCAGACAAGATCGAAGATTGTCTCATGTCTCCCAGGACTGCTTGCATGATGCTCAAATATTTGATTGAATATTTTGCATGATACGTCCTATTATATGTGGCTACAATACTCAATAACAGTGCTTCAACTTCTCCAGTTTTTATGATTCCATTTAAACCCTTCAACTTCACACGTGAAAACAATAACAAAACAGACCCATTTTTTATTCTGCATTGAAGGTCAAATCAAACTTAATGTTGCTTATTTTCAGGATTTTATTCAGATTTTCATGATTTTGACCCAGCTTCGGTTTCATAGATGTTGCTGTTAATGTGCAGTAAAAACATGATTTCCAACATTTAACTGTATAATAACCTGGTTCTTTGTTTTTGCAAATTGAATCTTCACATGTAATCCAAAATGTCATGTGATGACAATATTTGCTGAAGGCACAATCCTGAAACAGTATGTTGTTTTCTAGGTGTTTTTTTTTTTTTAATTGAATGTATTTGTAATCATTTACAAATGTAGAGAGTTTGTATGTAAATCTCTGTGTTTGAAGAAGTAATCATACATTTCTTCACACAGTGCATAATGCATTGCATTCATTAAATAAATCTGAGTACTCATTTCAACATATAACATATTATGTAACTGGATGGATTTATTCATTTTATGATCACACGTTGTTGTCTGGATGTTCAATGAACATAAAAAAATCTTTTGTAATTTTCAACTTGTGCCTTTGTTGGTTTCATCACTTCAGTCCACATACAAAGATTAACGCACACAACCTGAAGGATTGTACATGCTGGTACAGTGAATACACTGTACATGATCCAGTAAGGTAGTATACCCACATTAAGAGCAATATTAGAACATCATACATTAAAACTCCTGAAGAATACCACAGACATTTATCTTTTAAAGCTACGGCACTTTTAGTTGCCCTTGAAATTCTTGGCATTTCTCTGGAATTGAAAAAAAAACGATAGAAGAGATTTCAATTTTAACCTTTTATTTAAACAAATTCGAACTCAAACTCAGTCAAGTTTTGTATCTGAGCTGTAATATTTTACTATGACATCACTGAATGTGGTCCTGATCTCCAGGTTAGGAGGACAGTGTGAGTGTGTGTGTGTGTGCGTGTTACCACTGGAGCAGGACAGTCGTTGGATGTATTATCTCTTTAAGTGGAGTGGTCGCCCCCCTCCCCTCCTCTCTTTCAGCACCATGGACAGCGGCTGTGTTTATTTTGCCCCGA
>OMNV01026793.1:0-20440 GCA_900303265.1 Brotula barbata | reverse complement strand
CGGCGTTAACGTGGACGCCAGCGATGCGGGCTTTACTATAGACACACACACACACACGCACACACACACACACACACACACACACACATGCACACGCCTTTTCGCTCTCTAACGCCGGGATCGACCCCCCACCCCCCCTTCATCGTGCCTCCGTCGACTCCTCTCGGCTTTTTCTCGGGGTGGGGTGGTTGAGGAACGCTGCAGGCAAAGTAAGGTGGTGAATCCTCTTCCTCCTCTTCCTCTTCCTCTTCGTCTTCCTCCTCCACGCCCTGTCATCCTCTCAGCACCACCATGTCTCCTCCAGCATCGGCAGCAGCCGCCAGTGAGAGCAGCACGGCCACCGTTTTGGAGGAGGACACCCGGGAGGAGGTGAGACTGAGCTTTGACAGTCCGTTTGTCTGAGGTGGTTCGAGTCAAACCCGGTGCAGGCGGATTGTTTTATTTTAGAACAACAGCATCCCCGATTAAAGTGTGTATTTCTATGCCTCTAATTTCAAATCCATTGTCTTCAGCTGCTGACACTGATGTCATCATAATAACGTGTCAGGGTTCCCTACCTGTCTGTAATGGAATTAGTACTTAACGAGCCTGTAGCATTGATTTCTGATCAGAGGAGCAATAAAAATGTCAGGAGATACTACAGCAGAAAATTCACAGCACTTCCATGAAATCAGTGGGATCACTTCCATGACTTAACGCTCATTCCTTGACACTTTCAGTCGTATCTGCTCCTTTTGTCTTGATGAATTGAATTTCATGTTTGTGACATCCAGTTAAGCTTGGATTGAAGCTGCTCCGCGTGAGGTCAATCTAACAAACGTCCTCTGACCTCCTTCGCTCTTTGCCTGACCTCTGTGTGTATGATGCAAACGCTGAATGATGAGAGAGACAGGAGCTCGACGCTGCAATTCAAATGTATCGTCGTTGTACAGAGTTTGAATCGATAGGTAAATAAATGTTTGAATGTCGATACAACAGGTCTTGGATTGTAAAAAGAATATGTGAATGATTTATTTCTATATTTCACTTTGTAGTGTTATAGTAGCCTTACTGTTGTTCACATTTTATCACACTTTGCTGAAGATTTTGCAGCAGTGATGCACGTTTACCACGAAACATTCTAGATACTCATGGGTTTCTGTTTTGGTTTGTGTGTGCTTTGATCAACAGCAAAGACCCTTGAAGCAGTCTCTGAGCAAATCACTCTGCCGGGAGAGTTTCTGGAAATGCCTGCTGCTGTCCGTCCTCATGTACGGCTGCATGGGAGCCATGGTTTGGTGTCACGTCACCAAGGTGACCCGCCTCACCTTTGACAGTGCCTTCAAAGGGAAATCCATGATGTACCATGACAGCCCCTGCTCTGATGGTTATATCTACATCCCTCTGGCCCTACTGGGCATGCTCTACCTGGTCTACCTGGTGGAGTGCTGGCACTGCCACGTCAAAAATGAGCTGCAGCACAAAGTGGACGTAGAGGGCATCTACGAACGCATTCAGCGGATGCAGCAAGCCAAGCCCTGCATCTGGTGGAAGGCCATCAGCTACCACTACGTTCGCCGAACACGACAAGTCACCAGGTATCGCAACGGGGACGCTTACACCAGCACCCAGGTGTACCACGAGCGCGTCAACACGCACGTGGCAGAAGCCGAGTTCGACTACGGTCACTGTGGCGTGAAGGACGTTTCCAAACAGCTGCTTGGCTTGGAGAAGTCAGCTCTTACAAAGATGCGATTCACCAAGTGCTTTAGTTTTGCCAACGTAGAGTCGGAGAACTCCTACCTCACCCAACGAGCGAGGTTCTTCACCGACAACGAGGGGCTCGATGACTACATGGAAGCCAGGGAAGGCATGCACCTGAAAAACATCGACCTGAAGGAATACGTCATGGTTCTGTCGGACCCGGACCACCACCCGTGGTATCTGTCACACTACGTCTTCTGGCTGGCCTCCTTCCTCACGTTCTCCTGGCCTCTCAGAGTCTTCACAGAGTACCGTACTGCATATGTTCACTATCGTGTCGAGAAGCTCTTTGGGCACGATTACCTCCCCGTGACGCCGTGCGACGATCGGCCCTATTGGCGGCGTATCCCTCGTGTCAACACCATCGACAGCACGGAGCTGGAGTGGCACATCAGGTCCAACCAGCAACTGGTGCCCAGCTACTCGGAGGCCGGCCTCATGGACCTGGCTCAGTGCCCGGCCGGCTTCACTGGGGTTCGCCAAAATTGCGAGCGGTGCCACAGGGCCATCAGCTGCTCGTCGGTTTTCTCCAGGAGTGCCCTCAGCATCTGCACCGGGGCCAGCTCCCGCATTCCTTTCAGCGGAAGTCGATTCTCGTTGGCGCGGCGCTACGGCTCCCAACGAAGCTGCTTCTGGAGGAGCGGCAGCCTGGACGACCAGGAGAGTCCCAGCGAAAACACCCGCTGCCTGTCGGAGCGCCTCACCACAGACGACGAGGAACCTCCAGAGTACGAGGACGCACTCTGCTACCCGGTGCTCATCGTCCACTGCAGCGAGAATTGCCACAACCACAGGTCCTTCCACAGAAACGGCTCCTGCGTGGAGACTTCCTTATGACTACACACACGTGGTCGCTGAGCCAACGCACTGACACAGTTTCTAGCCTACGTAGACATCGGAGGAGGAGTGTACGAATGCCTTTTCACATGTGATACAAGCATACACACAAACACACAAATGCTGTACTGTGAAAATGACTGTCAATCACCGAAGCAATAACTGTGATCGGTTAGAGAAACCTGTGCTGCTGGACGTGGACTGACACAGACAAAGGCTGTTATATTGTACATTGACATATTTTTTAAGTTCTCACATGTACAGATGAAGCTGAGGTTACCTCAAGAATGGAGAAGACGGACAGATCGAAACCTTCGGTTCATATCTCACTCATATAAACACGGCAGCACAGCGGTCAGGTGACAGCGAAGACGACCAGGAATATTCTATCATTACATCATCAAAACTGTCAAGGACTTTCTACAGGTTCTACTTCTAATTACAGCAATAACTGTGAAAATTAGCACCATCTTGTCTAGCAAAGAAGCAGAATGAGGAGCAGAATAAGTCCAAAATGTCGTGTTTATTTATCATGAGAGTGGATCCTCCGCCCACAGACCCACCACGAGCCCCTGGACACTCTCACATTGACGTAAAAAGCATTTCTGATTTATCTTTTGTTCATCATCCTGCCTCGTCTACGCTTCCTCGGTCACTACTTTGCCTTTTGATGACCCCAGAAAACAGATACGAAGCCGTTATCGTTCATCCTCGGGTGCAGAGAAAGATAATATTAGTAACAGGAGAGCTGACACTCTTTTTCTGGCTGACAAACTGCTGAGCTGTGCCCCTCACTGGAATCGCATCCTGCCTCGTGGCTGCATCGCATTCTGTTGGGGCTAATGTGGCGTGGGGAAAGTGATACGTCTGCCTCTCCCACAATGGATTACTCCCTTATGGCTGTCAAACTCCAGAGAGAAGCCGCTATTAATGAATGCTGGGGAAATGATGCCAGGACCTGATGTTTTAGACCCGTACTCCATGGTCAAACATCCTCCAATTTGTTTATTTTAAGAATGTAAAAACAAAGGGAAGTATCCGTCATAAATTACCAAAGGCAAAAATAATGCTTGAATATTTCTCACTTATCAGTCAAAAAATATGTATACATATTTATGGTAAACAATTGATCAATAATCAATTGCCATTTGTGAATTTTCTCTTAAATTACTTATCAATTACACAATACATTTTCTAGATTCTTCTAGATTTTATCTTGTTGAAACATTTTCTCCCATATGTATGAAGAGAAGTACATTTTTATAAAATGGTTTTAAAAAATGTTTTGTACTGTGCATTCACAGTAATGTTAATCAAATTGACAAGATAAAAAAAAGTAGATTAAAAACACAAACAAAAGCCCCACATCGAGAATGCTGAATAAGTTGTTGAAACAATGTGTTTCTGGGCGGATTTGTCATTTACAATTGGTTGATTTGACTTTACTGACAAAAGCACTTACTTTGAGAAACTACACATACTTACAGATACTATTTCCAATTATTTATTCATGATAAATAAAGCAGGCATGTTGTTTTTTCTAAGTCTGGACAAAGAAGTACGTATATGTTTCTGCTACTCACTGCCATGACAAGACCTGACCTGACCTGCACACAACCGTGTTGTTACATTGTTATTGTGATTAGAAAGGATGAGGACAGGTTTACATTAAAACACCTTAAAATCGGTGGTGGTCACATCACGCACGACCACCGTCATCTGTCAAACAACCAAACCGTGTGTGCTTAGCAGCAGAACGATGTCGAAAGACGTCAAATCCATGCTCAGATTTGCATGAGCTCTTGCTGCTAAATGTGCCAGATGCATAAAAAGATTGCCGAATGTAAACCACCAGCATATATGACAGTATATGTTCATTGTGTATCTATATGAATCAGCTGGTCATTTTCTTGGACGTGCACAGAAAGTGGAGGAGCACGCCACACGCTGTTACACTGCTGGATGTTCATATTTGGTTTTTCTACCTGGAGGAGCCCTTGGTGCAGTTTACAAACCGTATATGCAAGGATGTAAATGCAATTAAGTTTACACGTGCACATCATGCAGCCTTTATAATACAAACTTTTTATAACCTGCATCTACCAGGAACGTAATGTATGCATCTTAGCAAATCACACATCCTGTTCTACATTGTTACTTTCCAATAATAGAGTATGAAAAGTATTATGCACTTGAAGTGACACTAGACATTATGAATTGTAGTTATGCTGAATGTTGATGTAAATTCCCCTGAAGTAATAAAGTACAAATTTTGTGTATTTACACTGTTATATTTCACCAATGCATAACTGCAGTAGCCTATCAATCACTTAAAATGTACACTTTCTTGTAAAAAGTTAATACTCTCGTTGTCATAATCAAAACAGTTGTATAAATTACTTGGTTAACTTTTAAAATATGTATCCAATTTATCTTATGCTGGAAAAGTGAAATTTGCAATAAATGTCTAGGGCAAACCCACGGGGCAAACAATGTTGTTGTTCTGAATCCTCAAAATCCTCAAAAATAGCCGTCTGCAAGATGGTCACAACTCAATTACACACTTATGTGGAAAGGGAAGCAAACATCATTTGCCTTGACTAGGAGGCGATCCCTGCTTTGGTGTGGGCATTCTGTAAGTTTGATTTATTCCATTTTAATCTTTATCTATAATGGTTAATGTACAGTATAATTTGGATTTAGACCAACTTTGCTATTTTCTATTGCAGAGCTTTAAACCACACACTCACCCACAAGAATACTGGATTTCCAAGAAATTGAGAAAATAAACGGCTCTACAAAATATGTCTTGTTCTAACAATATTTGCCTCAATAAAAATAAGTAATTCCAGTACTTATCAAGTAGTAGTAGTAGTATTAACCTGTCAAATATACTTTAGACCCTTATATCTGGGTCCTGATTCAGATGTGGACCAACCAATTTGTATGCACCTGTTCATGGTCTACCAAGGGATGATTCTATTCATTTAGTTTGGTTTAGTAGGATGGAAGAAGTAACAAAAAATAATAAATACATCTCGAGCAACAGGTTCGGGTAACTTTTACACTCCAATCCGATAGGTGGCAGCATAGTTACATTTAGTAGCACACAAAAGCAGAGAGCTGCAGAACATCCAGCATAACAAGCTATGAAAGGCTATTCTATAGGTGAGTGGATAACTAAGGGACATTTACACGCGAAGGACGTTTAACTTTGCAGTTTACTCCGAGGTAAAGATCGCAGTTATTTATTGTTGAAAGGTAAAATCTGTGTCAGCTCGATAGTCGAGATAGTCAAGAAAACTGTTGCTAGCTAAAGACGTTCAATTTGAAAGTCATTTTGTTCTCAGTCAAAAAGACAGTTTGTGCATATAGTTATAACGGGGTTTGATTAAAAAGACGTGGAGACGCGGTAGTTAATGTTCACGGACTAAATGTCTTATATAGGACAGGGCAACTTTCAATGTTTAGACTGGTGTCAAGAAGCTAGCTAGGTTAAAAGTAGTACTTCCTGATTTAAATTTCAAAACAAAACTTAATTTGACAAAAACGCACTGTGGCAGTCATTGGAAAACCGTGTCGGCCTTTATTTTGAAATATCGTTCTAACGCATGGGCTACGACGCAGCTGCGCGCTGCGATTAACTTTCTATTTAAATAAAATCTACATTTGCAAAATGTACTTCAGCATGAATCAATTACTTCAGTGAGACCGAATGCAAAACTAAGAATGAAGTCTATACACGTGATTTTCCTTTTTAAACAGAATTTCAGGATTATAGCTACAGTCTAGGACTGTCAAATAATGCAGCTCCTCTGTGATTAGTAGTGTAACATTCACACCGTGCCTAGTCTGGAATTTATGCTAAATAATTGTTGCATAACGAGAGATTCAAGTGAACGCTGATGTTCCACACCATAATCTCCGATTTATCTGATCACCTGTTGTTATTCCAACATGTGCTGTCATAGCATCGTCCAATAAATGATTGCATATTGCGTGGATTCATCCTTGCAAAGTGCAGTAAATTGTTGGAATTATCCAAATATACAATTAGATGTTCACGTTTGAGTTTATAAATATCGATATGCATACTAAATGCAAGAAATGGGACCATACGTGTGAAGAATAACATATAATTGTATAATTATAATTGTTTATCTAAATATTATTATTCTATCTATTAATATTATCATTACTCCCTCCCCCTTTTTTCAAATGAATACATTGGTGTGTCATAATGCTTCATAACCTGCCGTGTGTTTCCAGTGACTGGGTGGAGTGCCAGCATGCAGAGTTTGTTGGTGCAGGCGCTCGCCATGAGGCAGCTTGGAAGACTGAACCCTCGCCACCTGGTGGCAGCGGGATACAGACTGAGCAGGACTGAATGGTGTCCCAGGACCATACATACACGCCAGCTGTGGGGCTGCTCCACGTTCCCCGCGGTAGGCTGTCACAGGCCGGCTTCGCGGGGCAGAGACGCTGCCAGGGTTTGGTCTGTGCAGCATCTGCGCTTCAAAAGCAAGAAGAAAAGTGTTGCCAAGGTAACACAGGAGGAAGACGAGGACGAACGAGACCCAGAGGACAGTGATTATGAAGATGAGGTGGCAGAGGACCCAAATGTGCCAAAGGACTACAAAGACATGGAGAAATATGTACAGTCTTTCCGCTATGATGTCATCATGAAAGCTGGCCTGGACATGGCACGCAAGTGAGTCAGAGCTACGTGTTCTTCATCGCTGGCTCAACGTAAAAAAGTTATTCGTACAGTGTCTGGTGTTGTTGGAGAAGCTCTCAAGCTATGAGGGAAACCCTGAAACCCTCGATCATAGAGAATATCATCAAACGAACATGATCAAATGAATGATCTAAAATGATACATCGGCTATTTTAGAATGTTTCATGATTTTTAGAAAAATGCACCCCAACTAAGTCACCAATGTCCTTGTTGTGTAAGTTGCAGTGTTCTGGAGATATCTGGTATTTGCTGATCGTACACCTACAGGTCTATGGATCTATGGAGAACATGGAATACAGCCTTAATAAGCTGCTCCACAGCTGTCTCAGAACGTCTTTTCCTACCACATTTTACCCTAAAACTGCTGTAGTTTTTCTTTCTTTGCGTGTTTATTAATGACAGGGATCCATGAAAATATAGCAATTGTATTCGGGAATCCAGAAGATATGCTTAAGCTTTTATCGTGGTGTGCATGACCTGTGTCTTTGTGCTTTTGAAGAAATAGCATCGTGGATCCGTAGGGGCACAGTAAGGGGACACAACGCATCTCCAGAATGACCTGAATTCGATGTAGAGTTCCTGAAAAAGTAGCAGATTGTAAGATTGCAGGTAGCAAAGTGTCCCTTTCTTCTGGAGAACATGAGACGTGATTGGAAATTGAGGTTGTGATTCCCATTGTAGAATTTGGTACCACAGAGACACTGTTTCATATTTAGCAAATGATACAAAACCTTTTTTTTTTTAAAGTAACATAACGTAATGACATCTTGGTTTGGAAAACAAGCAGACTCATTTTCTCTCATCTCTTGTCAGCAAAATCGAGGATGCCTTCTACAGCAACAAACTCAAGCTAAATGGGCGGAATCTCATTAAAAAAAGTAAATCTGTGAGTACTGTTTGAATACAAAATGACTTATTCCTGCTGTTTGTCCTCATGATTCAGATACCGCAGTAACTCCCGTGTTCCTTCATCATTTAGGTGAAACTTGGAGACACCTTAGACCTGGTACTGTCAGAGAATCGAGAGACCAGCACTGTAACCGTGATGAGAGTTGTTCTCAGGAGGCTGCTGGGTGAATCCGGTGATGCAGAAAAGCACAAAGTTCTCTTGAGGCGCTGGAAAATCTTAGAGCTTCCCAAGGACGAGACCCTTAAACCTTGAGTTGGCGTAGGACAGCCCTGACGCCTCTGACTCACCAAGGCAACTACATCCATTGGAGACGTGACTGCCATCCAACGCCCGGTGCTTGTGTGGTCGCTAACAACTCCAGTATTGAGTGAAATTGTTGCCATTTTTCAGTGTTTGTGGACATTCGGCACTTGGTTGGGATAAAGATGTTTACCGTTCCTCACTGTGCTGTGAGACTCCCCACTTAAGATGCACTGGAGGTTTTATCCCCATGATGTAGCTGATGTAAGAGCATGAACCGTTTTCTTCCGTGTTGCATCCTTTAATGAATAAAAATGGTATGTAGAAGCAATAATAATAATGTGACGTAGTCCACGTGTTGTTTTTTTGGATGATGTGGTCAAACACCAAAGTTGGTAGAGAATTTCCTCCAGGTATTTTAGAAATGAAGTACAGACTCAAAAGTCCTTAATTAGGGTTTGTTAACACACGAGTGTCTCCTCTGTAGAAACACAGCAGGTCAGGTAAGCAAATACTGAAATTTCTCTTAGGCTTGAGAAGCTTTAAATGCACTTGCTGTGTGATTTTACAAAAAGTTCCTATTTTCAGGAAGTTTTCTAGTATCCTGGAGATATTTAGTATTGATATATCCGGTCCATACGGTGGACCATGGAACACATAAAGACTAAAAGTCCCTGTGCATTAGTTACATCCCTAAATGTTCATTTCAAACTGTGTACCAATGACATTTTACACTGAAACATCTCTTTCATGGATTGCTATTTTATAGTAATTTTTGTCATAGCATCACACAGTTCAATCCATTGAACTTCTATGTTTAGCGGTCAACTCAAAGGACTCGGTGCACGAATGGCAAATGTCTCCATCCCAAGAACGAAATGATACAAAAAACAACGTCAGTGACCTAATTCACATGTAAAGTTCCTGGTGACCATGAAGTTTTGTACATTTGCTGAGATATCAGGCACTGAGGTATTTCGTATGAAGTCATCCCCCATTATGTCACATTTATAATTATAATTTTATTAGAAATAGGTTATTATCCACCTTCAAGGTTAAATTGTCTTGATAATATATAAATTTCTATAAGAAGGCTTAACATAAGCACATTGTTATTAAAACAGTGGTGGCACAATGCTACATCAGTAACGGCAATGGAAATAATACATCACGTCGTTGTGATTAATTTCTATCCAAATATCAAATGTGTGTGTGTGAGCTATGCTATTTGCTATCATTGTTACTGTTTTAAGGCTACAACATTTATCAACAAGGTATGTTAGATAAGCTAGGACAATTTGGCATATAAATAAAAGCTTGTTTTAACTTGCTCCAACGATAAGACTACAAAACTACAACAGCTACGGCTGTAGTCAAAAGATAAGGTTTAACTACGAAGGGTGACGAAATCCATAACAGCCTGGCTTCATCCTACATATGACATATGTAAAGGTTCGACGAAGCAATTTCCGGAGATGTACTGTGCAATCATCTGACTGAAACGTGTTTCGAACTGCAAAGTACTACGGGCAAATTTTCCTTTCGTAGGTGGGCGAGTTAACGAACATTCATGAGCGACCACACCAGGATCTGCGGAAACGCACAAAATCCTACAAATACTCAATGTATACATTCTAAGGATTAGGGGCGGGGTTATGTAGCCTGAACTTATAACTATACGGCTATATTCACACAAAACTGAGAAATAGGATATTTCAGTGTTGTGATACTGTTTGACCAATCACCTACGAAAAGAAAATTTGCATACGTTAACTAGGACACAGTGCTTGACCTCTTGGCCTTCTTCAGAATGTCACACTTCTTGCGATTTGGACGCCGACAGCGTTCGTCGATGCTCGGCACACATTCGTAATGCCACACCTCCTCCATCTTATCCACAGGATACACCGCCTCCACGTAATGGCGGATCAGCCTGAGCCGCACCGGGTCGAGCTGCTTCTTGTTGCAGGCCCCTGAGTGGTTGTACTGCAGACGCAGGTTCTCTTGGGTGAAGAGTTCAGGGAAGAGGCGCACCAACAGGCGGGCAGCAAAGTTCCCAACAGAGAGACTCTGCTGGACGATTTCTCGTACCTCGCTGTCCGAGAGCAGGTAGACCGAAGGTACGGGGAAGTCTGGTTTGGACACGGTCAGTTCGTCCAAGGGGATCTTGCAAAAATCTTTGCTACTTTTCTCCGGGGGTAAGGAGGGAATATCGGGGTCTTCCCTGATGCCGTCTGCGTTAAACTGGTTCAACTGGCAGAGAAAGTCTCTCGCTTCTTGTTCGGCCTCTTGACCGTAGACTCTGCGTTGCTGCAGGTACGATCTCCTCTGCTCCGTGTCGCGTCTTCTGCACCTCTCGTCAAGTTTTCCCACAAATTCCAACATCCACACTCTGTCGTTCTTGGCACGAGGGTAGACTAACTGCACGTAGTGACGGATGATTTTGATACGGACAGGGTCGAGCTGTTTCTTCCCGAGGGAACCGCTACAGTTGTACTGCTTGCGCGTGTTCTCGTGGGTGAAGAGCTCGGGGAACATGAGCACCAGCAGCCGAGAGGCAAAGTTCCCGATAGACAAGCTACATTCATAGTTGTTCTTAAGCTGCTCCTTGGACAAGAGGTATTCGTGGGGAACAGTAAAGTCCGGTGCAGGAACCTCCAGATTGTCAAAATCCACGGGCGAGAGCAGCGACTTTTTGGATTTGCGACCGGGCCTTTCGTAATCGCCCAAGTCGGCAACCTTAATGAGAGGAACGTCGCCGGGAAGGCTGCTCAGGTCGTAGCTCTCGTCGTTGATATTGTCCGGTTCGCTCCCGTTTCCGTTACTGTGAGGCCCCTCCAGTGCATCTTCCACGTGTTGAATGCACACCTGGAGCCAGCTGTCCTCAGGCACATCAGGAAAATTTGCTTCCATATACTTTCTTATTATTTCCATCTTATCGGAGTCCAGGATCAGCTGTCCCACGCTGCTGAAATTGCCGGAGCCTTCCGGCATTTTCCCCTCTTCGAAAACCTCGGGGAAGAGACGGTGCATGAGAAAGATGACAAAGTCCTCCAGGGAGGAGAACTCATCCAGCTCCTCCGTGACTTCAGTGTTGAACGTAAGATCAGACACAGCCAGGCTGCTCTGCTGGCTGTCCACGGAGATGTGCTCTTCCTGACCCTGCTCATTGATGAAACAATAGGTCTGAGGATGCTCGGCTTTAATCCCGCTATCTCTGATTGTCTGCTTCCTTAGGAGCCGAGCGCTCTCCATGTCCCTCTGAGCCCAGAAACGGTTAAAGAAATCATTGATTGGCAGGAGGCATTCTTCCTGCCACACGCTGTTGTTCTTGACCGAAGGGTAGCACACCTCCACGTAGTTCCGGATCAGCTGCAGATGGAGAGACTCCAGGTTTCTCCTGCTTGTTATACAGTCATGAGAGCACTCTCTGGCTTTGAACAGCTCTGGGAAGAGATGCACCAGTAACTGACACCCAAGCTCCCCGGCGTTGGATGTCTGCTCTGTCAGCTGATTTAATTTGTCACTTGTCAGCAGATACTCGGGCGGAGGCTGGAACTCCGTCACCATCTCCGCTGGTTTGATCTGCTTCTTTATCCGCATGACTTCAAGGGTTAGCAAGTCCACTTTGCTATGCAGCTGTGTCATGCTTGAATTGAGGGTATTAAGAATGAGAAACATTTTCTCAATCAGCGGATAAAGGCCCGACTCCGTCGACGAGGCGTGGCCTAACGCGTCCACGGCGGGGAAGGTTTCCAGCAGGCCGTTTTCCTCTGGACTCTGGAGCTTGGATGAGAGCGAGCTGCTGCTGTTGTTGTTGATGTGATTGCCGGCACCGTGACTGATCTGTTGCTCAAGACTTGGTGTGTTCCTCTTCTCTGTAATCTTGTGGGAGATGCTGAACAGTGGCTTCCTATAGGAAACTCTGGGTTTGTCCTGGCCACAGTCCCTCTGCTCTCCAGATGTGAGGCACAGTGGCTCGCATCTGCTGCTCTCCTCTTTCAAATGCTGCCTCATCTGGACAGATGATTCAAATATATACAGAGTGTCAGAAAGTGATCCGCAGCAATTGTAGAACATTTACATGTGAACATTTACTTATCACAAGAAGTTATGCGAGCCACAATAAAAGCTGAGCAGATATTTGGGATTCCCTGATGGAACGGTTTTATGTTGTAATAACAGTAACGCTTTGTAATATCAAGTTTCTTTGGGTACAATGTCGTGCAGGTGTATCTCCACAACATTCTCTCATTAACTTTAGGTCATGCGAAAAAGCACATGGACGTTATCGTCGGCACTGAAAAAATACAGGCGTTTCAGAGAGGAGCGTGTAAATGAATAAAACAGCAAACATATATCAAAATAAAATGTCACTGGTCACATTAATGGGTTCTGCAGTTCCATAAAGTTCCGTTCGATCTATCTTCAAATACACCCGGTGAGTGAAACATCAACGAAATGCTGAAACTTACAAAATAAGAAACGTGACAGTGTCCTTGATTGGACGTCAATTTCCCATATACGGTGTAACAACCTAGTTTTTGGACCCACCATTTGGAAATGAACTAAATCTATGGAACAGGAGTCCAAGTGGTCCATGCTCTGTTCGTATGTCGTTACTGTGATGATTTCAGGTTAGATTAGATTACCTCCCCAGACACTCTGACTCTCTTCCTGCTCGTGGACTGGGTTGTGTCAGGACCCATGTCTGCAGACACCCGTTTACCAGCTTCGGTGGCCCAAGGAGATTCTCGTCCAAGTCCTTCAGATGGCTGGCAAATTTCAAAGTCCTCCATCTCATCCTTGATGTCTGGGACATGATTCGGTTCTGCAAATCACAAGGCATTCAATGGAAAGTATCCATTAAGAACAACAAATATGGTATTTGCACATTGCCCGTTTCCATGGTTACAGATGAGAAATTCAGAGCCGTACGCCAGACTTTTTCAAATGAAAAAAATGTGACCTGTGATGTTTTATGAATAACTTGATCTCTGCTCACTGTCTGATGGTTGCAGGACTTGCCTTTCTCAAGCATTGCTTCATCTGAAATTTCCCCATGCTCAGAGGAATTCATAGCCTAGAACAAAATCACACAAAAGTCTACGTTATTGATGTCACTAATTACGTTTTACGAGATTATAAATGGCACTCGTCAATGGCAAACCATTATTCACGGACCACACCGTACTACACTTGAACTGAACCACCAGATTCATTATCATCAAATATGCTTTACGTCAGCAGGTATAACAACTTCAAAAATGCTCTCAAGTTAAATGAGATGAATCTAAACGTACCAAAACGAACACAGGCTCTGCAGCCATGTGTGGATACAGATTATAACATGTAACACACGAGTCAAGCCAAACGGTCTTCATGACAGAGACTTGGGGCTCCGGCTGACTCAAATATCAAATAACATTTGGATCACATGGATCGAGGAATCACTTTTACTATGACCACGTCTTTGAAAACTCACTGTCAAAAACGAAGTGAAAGATGTGAGCTCATGGCAGCGTTCAGCAGAGGCGTGAAACAGACGATAAATGCTGTCCTGTTCGGCGAGGAAAGTACTTTCACTGAAATAAACATGTTGGAGTATGCCTTACTTTTGCTGTATTACTAGTTTTCATGTTTTTCCACCTGTCCAAAAGTTGAATGACGTGAGAAAACTTAAGATTCAGTAGTCTATGGTTACTGTGTACTGTTAATATTAAATCAACTTGGCGAGCCACAGCAGGTTCCACTCTATGTTCAGTGCTTGGGAGGCCTTTATGTTCTTAATTAGATCAAAGACTCTTTACCTTGAATACCAATAACATCTGCAGCTTGGAAAGGGGCCCAGGACAGAGACAGAGTCTGCCTGGGGGCCCTGAAGTCAGTGAATCCAGCCCTAATCATAAAAGCGTTCGCTGGATCTGTGTTAAAACTGCTGTTTACGACACACGCTATAACACAAAGTTGATTACAGACTTGACACAGCGGCATGCAGGCGAGCGTTATCACAGACAGCATGTGACCAGCTGGTATGCAGCTTCCAGCCACGCATGGAAAAGTCAAGAAGTGATCTGCTGCAGCTCCTGTTGTCCTGTGAAGATGGACAGGTAACCGTCTTTATCACGGCCTCTCCTCTCCCCTCTCCTCTCCTCTCCTCTCCATGCCCACTTCAGCCTTTATTATCGGAGCCACTTCCTCATTCTTCCGCTAATATCCGATGAAGCAGAACAGAAGACGAAGCAGCTGCGCATATGAAACACTTTAGCAAACACAGCTGCCATTTTATGATTTCACCAACACAGCACGTCTTCATGAAGACCAACACAGCAGCAGAGCAACGTTTGCTTTGTGATTTTTTTTTTTTTTTTAATGACGCGGCAATGTTTGCGTGGACGAATTTTCCCCCCCGTGCCGTGACTACTGCTGGTCTGTCGGTGAAGGCGTGTGACGGCTGCCCGGAGCTCACCTTTATGCTTCCATGCGCTCCGTTCGGGCCGGTAAGGGCGTGTTGGACATGCCTGCAGCCTGTCACGGTGCTTTATTTACACCGAACTCTTCTTCTTCTTTTTCTTGTTGATGTTTGTTTTCTCGCTTGGCTTCTGATCTTCTCGCGTGACTTCACGGGGCGCGCGCCTCCTGTGTCACTTCCGCACAGATCCGGAGGAAAAAAAAAAAGGAAAATAATAAACAAAACACAAAAGTCCAGATGAACCCATAAGATTATTTAACTCATGTAATTATAAATAAATAACGGGCCGTATTTAGCTTTGTTTTAGCACTCATACAGCAAGGTTTTTTGGACACAACCCTTAAACACGGGAAGAGTTCATTTGTAGTTTATTTGCACTTTAAAACAACGTTTGTGGTTAATTAAAGGATTTTGGATCAATTTAAAAGGCCTTTTCACATTAGAAACTCATAAAATACCACAGAAAAGGCACGAACACTCAACTTAGTTTTAAGTAATGGAATTTCAATTTACATGAAATTTGTAATTATTTTGGATGTGCAGATATCGACATACTACACGTGCAAGAGAAATACTTGAAAGTAAAACTGGTACAGTAGAGTTCAATGGAAGCAAAGAGTGAAGAAAAATTTGAATATTAGATAAAATTGCTTGTCAGTGTTGTTGAACTGTATACGGACGTGTGTATCCCAGTTATTTTCTATCCACAATGTTCAGTTTTAAAAGAAAATCGTTTATTAAAGCGAAAACGGAAGTGTCTAAAAGTGAGACCTCTTACCGCACAGAGATCATTTAATGCTTCCTGTGCTACCAGTGTGGCAATGTCGCCCTCTAGTGGACAACGTCAAAAACAACATAAGAATTAAGTTCTGACAACCAATTTACAGCCAACACCCTGTCATTTTTCAGGGAATACCCACCTCCCCCTTCTGGGGTCCCTATAAGTAAAATTACAGAAACTCTTGGACACTTGTACAAAGGTTAAACTATCAAGATTATTATCAGTTGTTGACGCATCGATTGTTGCATTTGTTGTTCCTGGTGCGATGGGAATTACTCGTCATTGGACAATACAATCAATTTTAACACGTCAAAGAATTCCACAGAGGGAAACTGAAAGCACCCCTAATATAAATGTAAAACACAACATCAAAAGTGAAGCACGGTGGCATGCTCGCCTCACGGCAAGAAGATCCTGGGTTCAAATCCCATGCCACTCCCAGTCCTGTCAGTGTGGAGTTTGCATGTTCTGTGTCTGTGCGTAGTCTCTCCAGTTTCCCTCACCATCCACAACGAGGTTGTGAACTTTGGGGCCGCCCGCTGCTCACAGTAGTTTGGACGGGTTTAATGCATCCATTTTTGTACTTCTAACATCTTATTCTTCTGAAGATGAATTCATGAAAACACATTCAGGTGTTGAAACATACCAAACATGACATGAATTAAAATGAGTGCAGATTATCCGGTGCTGGTTAACCTTTTCCCTGATTACCAAGATTTCAGTGAACACTTGGTATTGCAGTCATTGGCTATTTAACTTTCATGCACACACTGGCACCCAATGTTCCGTCTCTTGCCATGAATATGTCGATACAGAGATGATATAACAAGACAACGTGTGGCTGCTGCAGTTCTCATTATTCGACTAATGAGCTGTCTCCATGGCAGTCTGATCCGTCAGCCAACGAAGCGAGCAGGCCCTTTGCAGAGGGAAGCACGGTCCAGGGTCAGCCAGGCGACGGCGTGCGACAAGGGGCCGGCACTCGGCACTTAACACTGGGAAGAGCTCGTTAAAGTGTCATTTTTGGCCAATATGCTCGTCTGCGTGGAGGAGGCCAATCAGCCATCCTGTTCCCATCGCAGGAGAATGACTTTCATCCATCACAGTCAGCCATACGATGATGTTAGCAGGTGTTTACTGATAGACCGTTCACAGGAAGACAAATGGAGACTCTAATATCGCCCCACACTAATATTCACTCACTCGGTCGTTTTCCATACCTGTTTAATTCTATTAGGGTCGCAGGGGCTGTGGGAGCGTATCCCAGCATGCATTGGAAGGCAGGGAGGCACCGTCAGAAAGACTGCAATCCATCACAGATGTGCTCGGATGGGGAGTGGATGAAGACTGGGAGAGGGAGTGAGGGAACCGTACGTGTCAAAGCCACCGTTTCCTTCATCTGGGGGGTTCTGTGCGCACGACAACATTTGCAGCACTTTGACTCCTGTTTCATGCAGAGACTGTGGTGAGGTGAGAACATGAGGAAGGGCTCCATTTCTCTCTCAAGCTTTGTTTTCTGTCTGAGTAGTGAAATCTGTTGGACGGTGTTGAGCGTCTCTGTCCGCTCCTCCCTGCCGTAATTACACCACTCGTTGTCTGGCACACTCACACACAGTGGGCCTGCTGTACCCACTCCACGTTCGATGCATGGAACCTCAGAATCTCAACACTTTTTGTTTCTGTGATGCCTGAGAGCTGAAAATGACAAAACAAAAGCAAAGAATGTGAAGTTTCTGCTTTTTAGAGCTTAAAACTGCTGTTGATTTGGGCCACACAGGAGTGAAAACGGGACTCTTTCCATTTATAAAATATATATATTTCACACTAACTTTCCAGTGTTTTTTTTATTTTATAAGTAATACGACAATAAAAAAAATAAAAAATAAAAAAAATTATTTATCATGTCTGACCTGACATTCCTGATAAAAGAGACAGGCTTTCCTCTGTCACATGACGTCCTAGGAAGTGTCAGGAAGGCTCAGTTTGGTATCATTTTAATACTCTTTAATGCTTTAACATTGTTATACTTTTGTCTTCTGGATGTTTCCGTTCCTGGAGTTCCCGGGCCACAGCTCAGACCAGACCTGACGTTCCGGAGGAGTTTTGCTCCGTGTTTCTATTTGTCGTCCCTGCTTGTTTGGCTCCCTTTACCTTTCGGTGTAACTTTCCCCGTGTCTCCTCACGGCGTGGGTAAATATTTCAGCAGGAGCCTGAGGGTTTCCTCGGGCAGGTGCTGCCCAGCCCACGGAAACAAAAACACTGGAGGAAGAGACAGACAGAGGCCTGTTTTTGGAATAACTCTCCTCCATCTTACATCAGCAGGCCTTTCTGTTGCTACATCTTCATCATCTTCCTCCATCCATTATTTCCCCCTCAGCTTTGGCTGCTTTGACTGACTGCCTGCAGTATCTGGTCAGCCCACCATGCCTGACATGTTTACAAATGGAGATGCAGCGGTTTTCTGTCCGTGATTATTATGGGCTGCCTTTTGCTTTGCCAAATGTGGCGATGTGTGTTAGAACCCTTGTGCTCTAAGATATAAATCAGTGTTTCACGCCAGGAAAACCACAGATGAAAACCTTGAAGTGGGGTTTGTTTCATTCTATCAGGACGATCAGCACTGTTACATAATGCAGCAACTTTAAAAGCAGGAAAAGGGGCGAGTTTTTGGGAGGTCTCTCTCTCTCTCTCTCTGTCTCTGTCTCCTGATATTTAGAGTCTAAATCCTGATGACTGCACCAAAGAAAGCGTCAAAAGTGAAAAAAATGCAACTTTTATTTTGACTGAGTCACTCTAAATGTGATAATGGATTTATTGATTTTTTTATTTTTTTTACAGTTTTTAGGTGACAAGACAGAATCTGCTTTTTGGTTCGATTTCCCCCATAATGATCCGTTTCCCAGTTGGCAGAGCCGTTTGTTTACTGTAATTCTCTTTCTTATTGATTTAAATGCAAAAATGACATAATTAATTCCTCTCCACCCACACCGTCAGCTTTCTGACATCTCTCTCTTTTCTTTTTTGATGTTAAACCATCCCGGCCCTCCGTCAGATCGTGATCCTTCCCCGCCCGCACAGGTTGCAGTTTGTCTCTCCGTGCGTCCAAAGACGGACTTCCTGCGGGCCAGACGTGATGAGATCTCCCTCCGCTCTCCTCTGTCCTTCAGGTGTGGCCTGCATGTGACAGACAGCTGCCAGCGGTGGCCCGCGTTCACACCTTGGCCGTCCCCCTTCCACAGACAGCAGCCTGGGAAACCACAGGCCACCAGGCTGGCGCCAGCCTGCACGGCTTGGATGAGGGCAGCCGGCCCAATCAATACCTCTGCATTTCCTGTCCATTTGCTCAGGTCTCTTCATTAATAATTACTGCTTGGCGGAGCTTCAATACACTCGCTGGCTGGGCCAAGGGGAGAGGCTGCGTGACCTTTCCCCGCCCCCGGGTCGACTTGGATCACATACACAGGCGCAGACATTAGACGACAACTTGGATGACATTAGTCCTGATTCATGCGGCTCGCCGCTCCACAGAGGGAATCAAACCCGCGTCCGTTCAAACGCCGCGTCCGTCGGGAAACCTGCGTACGTGACATCAAATACACACGGCGAGCAACATCTGTAGTGGGAGGGGCCTTTGGCTCAATATGACACAAATAAAAACAGAGAAACTTTTGGCACATGGGACCTAAAATAAAATTCCGGTATTTCTGCAGATGTTCCTGTTGGTGGTCACACGATGTCACCCAGGAAGTGTGTTAACATTTATTAGATTTTTCTCTTTTTTTTTATTGACAGCCATCTTGCAGTTATTAACATTTCCGATCCACGATGAGTTCATTTATCTTGTTCAGTTCTTCTGGTCCTGTTTCAGTTACAGACAAACACACTCCAGCCTGCACGTGGACCATCAGGACTCTGTAGGTGTGTGTGTGAGTGTGTGTGTGCGTCTGTGCCTACGTGTGAGTCCAGGTCAAAATTTGGTGACGGCGGAGGCGATGTTCTCCAAGGCGGATCGAGCCTCGGAGGAGGGGAAACCCTGGATGGCCTCCAGAGCCTTGTTGCCATGGTAACAGCATAAGTCCACCGCGGAGCTCACGCCTTTCTCCGACTTCACCGCTGCCAAAAGCTGTCGAGGCACAAAAACACCGAGAGGACTTTTCAGCTCGTGACACAAAAACTAATCAGAGCAAACAAAAGTGAACACAAACGGTGACGAAGATTTGAGAATCTAACGTGAACATTTGGGTTTTTGTTGATTTTTTTGCTGCTTATGTTTCTTCGAGTGAATTTGGTTTTAATTTGAATTCATATATGAACAAAGCTTTTTATTATCACGTCTCTTTCAAAATAAATCTCCATCAATCAACAGACGACGTCCGTTATTGTTATTTTCTTCAGATATTGTTGGACTTGGAACATTTTCTACACGACGCACAATCTTATCTGTACGGACGATGAAGCTGTCATCCTGTGACATCTCGATCAACACACTGATGCTCTTCCACCATGTGGAGATGACGATCTTATTTCATTTTCATCATCAAAAATTTTTCCTTATTATTTATTTATTTTATTTTATTGAGTTCTTGAGAAAATGAATTATTTGAATTCATCTTCTGTCGAAAGCCACAAATCAAGCGTGTGTGTGTGTGTGTGTGTGTGTGTGTGGACTTTACAGATACACATTTACATCCACATTTGATACGACAGGAAACATCAATC
>OMNV01026792.1:0-10651 GCA_900303265.1 Brotula barbata | reverse complement strand
CTGAGGAAATGATCATGAAAAACCTGCTGGACACCTGTCTGCATTCAACAAGGAACCTCCCCTCTGTTGGAGAGAGGTCAAGATGCAGCGTGCCTTAACTTGTTATACGATGTGATAACCGTAAGTGATGAGCTACTTCTCATGTTAAAGTGGTACATGATTTTACTCAATTCGTTTTTCTGTTTCTGTGGTTTTTTTCATATCCATATATCTGTCCACAAGTCTCCTATTTCAGTATGTGAAGGAGTATATAGTCTGTTTGTATAGTTTGATCATTCAGATGTTAGATTTTTCATTCTGTCATATTTTTACTCTGTTTTAAATTCGTCTCCACTTCTATTGTCTCCCACTCCTTTTTCTACCTGTACCTTTTGAGAAGCTAACAAGGCGTCTTGTCTCCTGTCGTCTCGTTTCATCTCATCTTGTCTTGTTTTGGCTAATCTTGTCTTGTCTTTTCTCGTCTGGTCTCTTTTCGTCTTATTTTGGCTTGTCTTGTCTTGTCTCCTCTCGTCTCTTTTTGGCTCATCTTGTCTTGTCTTGTCTTTTCTCGTCTGGTCTCTTTTCGTCTTGTTTTGGCTTGTCTTTTCTCGTCTCCCCTCGTCTCTTTTCATCTTGTCTTGTTTTGGCTTATCTTGTCTTGTCTTCTATTGTCTTGTTTTGCCTAGACTCATCATTCTGTCGTGTGGTTTTGTCTAATTTTTTCACATCTTATCTTGTTTCGTCTAGTTTTGGCTTGTCTTGTCTTGTCTTGTGTCGTCTCGTAGCATCTCGTCTTGTCACGCACACTTTATCCCTAAAATCCCTTTAATCCCAGACTGCAGCTGTGATTCTGAAACTGGTGCAGACTGATGCAGTTTTTATTTTTACATTCAGCCTGACTGAACATAACATGTAGTTTAACGTGTTTAAATTGTGTGGATGGAGGAGCTTTCATGCTGCTATATTGATTATGCTCTAATTACACACACACACGCACACACAGCAGACAAACAGATCTGTTCTCAGATCAGAATTTTGTCCAACAGCAACCCTTTTGTTTTCCTGGAAACAGTGAAAGTACTGTGTGTACTGACTAACACTCCGACCATCCCCTCGGCCCCTCACTCTCTCCAAAGGTCAGTTGGCAAGGGAAAAAAACATTAAAGTAAGTGAGCAAGTTCAGAGATAATCAGAAAATAGCCCCAATTTGCATGAGCACAAAACAACCAAGTCTAGAATGAGAAGGGGGGCTGACTCTGTGATCCGGGAGGACCTCAGAGTGTCACCGCCCTATATGGAGAGGAGTCAGTGTAGGGGATTAGGTATGCCTCATGGATTGGTTCTGATTTGATTTTTGATTGGTTTCATTATAATTCATATATATATATTATTGATTCATAATTTTCCCTTACTTATTTATATTACTGGGCCCAGGTGACTATGGGGGTTTGGACAACCTGGGGTCCAGAGTATAGGATCCCAATCAAAACCCTCTTCAAATGAAAACTGCTCCTCAGACCCAAATGAACAGATCCCTCCCAAAGGAGGGTCCGGGGGCGACCTAAAGTAGGACAGAGCAATGAGAGCAAAGAAGGGCTGGTAGGAGACAAAGGGGACCACGGACGGACAACCAACAGGTTGTCCACTTAACCTCCACTTAACCAGTAAAGAGACAGGCTTACACCCCCAGGCTTGACCCCCGACCAGAAACGCCCCACAACAACAACAACATAGCAGGGTGTTTATTTCTATTTTACAGTCTCAATATGCACATTTATACGTACGGTATACGTGGATCTATACAGTGCACACCACTCAGAAGGGCACACCAATGAAAATAATGCTATTCTATTCTATTCTATTCTATTCCTATCTCCTTCCTTCCCCTATTTCCTCTCCCTGGCTCGCTTCCTTCCCTCTATATCCTTACACACAACAAACATTGGCACACGCAACACCTTCCTACACTAATGCAGACACACATACAGGCCACATACATCTACCACTAAACAAAAAATATACTCATCTATTTTTGTATTTTTATGTATTGATTCATGGGTTCCTTTCTGGTTCTGTCTTTGTCCCCCGTGTTCCACTGTCCCACATCATATGTGTCTTTGAGTTAATCCCACATTTGTACACCACATCTTGAAAAGACTGATTATGTAATCTTGTTTTGTCCGGTCTGTTATTTCCTTGTATTGTTTTGTAGACTCTCTCAATATGTTTCGTCACTGCAAATTGAAAACTATAAATGGAAAAAATGGAAAAAATGAGTAAAGAAAGGATGCCGCAAGGACCGCCTACTCAACAGCCTGTGTGAGCAGAAGTGCGTACTCATGCATGCGTCAACAGCATCCTCAAGAGCTCGGTTGTGTTGTTTGGTCGCACCAACAAGAAGAGGAAAAAGACTCATAACTTGGATTAAATTACACTTATTGGCTTTTGCCTCGTGAAACTTTCATGACATTTCCAGTAATGTGATGGGTGTAGCTAACTCACCAACTCGAGTACAGTAATCACGTATGTGACACACTAAAAGAGGAGAGAAACTCAGCAAAACGCATATGAGACTTTGTTTATTCGTGTTCTTTAGATCATTTATGTGAACTCGTTGAATTTTTTACTGTTGCGTTACGTGTGCGGGTGTGTGCTCAGCGGAGCTGTAAAGTTAATTACGCACAGAAACTAGATCGTTCCTATCGCAACCAGGCGATATATGAGCGCGTCTAAAAAGATGAAGGCGAATGGTTACGGTTGGACGTGGCTGCAGTGCCAACGTAAAATAAAACACCTCACGACTGCCTTCAAAGGAGCCGTGTGTATTTGCAAATAGAGTGGGGATGTGCAATTTGACCGCAAGACGCGTTCCTGGAGACGCATTTTCGTGCAAGGTGTGGACAGACGTACGTAGAGTTGGACACTTGAGATTGGATAACTCAGATCGGAATTTGATACCAGATTTTGAACAGGGCCGTAGAGACGCTGAGGTGCGCAGACGTCCACGGTTCAAGCCGGTTTTTGTGAGCCATCCCGAGCTTTGACTGATCGCTTCACCTGGAAGTCAGAGCCAACAGGTGTGTAATGAGCATTATGGTCACAGAGGGGAGCCACACTGGACACAGACTGTGCCAGTAAGACAGCTGCTTTATCCTGACCTGTTGCTTTAAACCAAACCAAATACACACACACACCCACGCACACACACCCAGACACTTGCGTTACCATGGCAGCAACAGCTGTTACCAGAAATCAGTTTGACTTTGATGGTGTAAAGTTGCAGTCACTACGATGACCCAGCTCATTCCAACATGCACACACACACACACACACACACACACACACACACACACACACACACACACACATGCGCGCGCACACTCACACACACACACACACACACACACATACTTCAAGGGTTCATTCCTCGCTGAGTTCCTACATGATTTTCTTTCAGCCCCTCCTCACCTCCCTCTGATAAACCGCTGACCTCCTCCCCTCCTCCTCCACCTTGCTCAGGATATGTACACCCTCCATCGTGGTTAAAAGACAGCTGAAGCTCTCAATGTACACATCAACCTATGCTCCAAATCTCACCTACGGTCACAAGCTCTGGGCAGTAACACACACAATATAAACAAGCATCTGAAATGAGGGTGTCCTCCACAGGGTGTCAGGACTCATCTGGACGAGCTGAGGAGGAGGGGTAGAACCTCTGCTCCATCTCACTGAGCTCAGGATGAGGAGATCCCCCTTCATACGGAGGAGTTCCAGACAGGAGACCACAGGGCTGACACTGAGTGCTCTGGAGGCCTTGTAGATCTGAACGTGTTGGCGTCGCCGAACTTGGACGAGCGGCGAATATGGATGTATAGATAAACCATAATGCACACACACTCACAAACACACACAATATAGGTAGTAAATTATTGTGAATCTATTCATTCAGGCACGTGTTAATCAGAGAAAGGAGGCTTTTCCTCAGTGTGAGGCAAAGGTGCCTCATACTGCGACTTGTCATGTTTCAACTGTTTGTGTGTCTGCATATGACGCCATCACACCCCCGTCATTATCTTCAGTTGCCTTCAAGACTCTGATTAAGGTGTTCACATGTTACTTTGTTATCTTGCATAGGCTTGCAAGCTTACTCGCCAGTTTCAGTTTGAAAAAGTGATTTATTACTGCAGTATAAATTGAGTTTTAATGTACACAAAAACACAGTAAATGATCTTTTTTGAAAGAACAGATGTGCAGCTGTAATGTTTATGTTAAGTACATTCACATTCTAATTTCTAATGTCTCCGTCTTATTGTCAGATTAGATCAGTTCTAACTAACTTTAGCAGGCTAGCTAGTGCCAGAGCGTGCTGATGTTAGCTTTAGCTATTCAGCTAATGTTGAATGAATTTGTGGTGAGGTCAGAGGATCATAGAGACAGACGCTGACCTGAACCGATGTCCACATTTTAAATCAGTATAACCAGTTTTTGGTGACCTGTCCCTAGCTCTGATTCAATGTTTGTCTCTCTCTGTCTGTCTTACATTGCCTGTCTCACTCAATCTCTGTCTATCCCTCACTGTCTGTCTGTCTCTGATATCATCTATCAGCCGTGTCGGTTCCCACAAATATTAGGCTACAGTCCAGCTAAATACAGAAACACACATACTCTGTCTCTCTGCCTCCCTCTCTCCTTACTCCCTCTCACTCTCTTACTTCAGTCTTTAATTGGTACGCTGTATGACCTCAATATCTTTATCACTCCATTTGAACGTTTATTCCATGATAATTACGTGCTGACAACATGTTATCACATTTATTACAAAGCTACAAACCAAATAAAAATATTTATCGAACACGTCTGCTGAAAAAAATAGACCCATTGCTAACACTCTAGCTACCCTAGCAAATGTACTGCTACGTTATCAATGATAACAGCGATTTACCTATTAGCCAGCTCCACAGTAGCAGCCTGTTTAGAGTTAATTAAAGACAAATTTCACATTTCGATTCATTGTTGAATGTGAATGGGATGACTTTTGGCGCAGTTGTCTTAGATACGATACATTTACTATGTTCTAAACCCACGACTTGCTTGCTAGATTCTTTGCCAGCTAAAGTCTTGAAAGAGGTCTGCTCAACTCTTGGTGCTCATCTAATCAGCATTGTGAATAAGTCTGTAACCATGGGCATCATGCCTGCTGCAATTAAAACATCTGTCATCAAACCTCTACAAAGAGCCCACTCTAAAGCCGTATATCCAAAACATCTATAGACCAATCTCTCGTCTACCTGTCCTCTTGAAGATCCTTGTACATTCAGTAGTTGATCTGCTGATTGTTAATTAATTATCTATTTAAGCCTTTTCAGTCCCCCTTTTTTTTACTAAATCGCCTTGACAATGACCTAGGAATCAGCAACCAGGCATTCTCCTGGTTTAGATTCTACCTGACCAATAGGTCCCATTTTGTCTGAATGATGCCAAATCATCGCTCTATTTTCTGTTCCGCAGGGTACTGTTGTTGGCCCTTTAGTCTTTTGAATTTATATGCTTCGTTTGATGACATAATTCACAGTTTTGGTATAGATTTACATTACGCTTATGCTAACGATACTCATTTATACCTCGCTTTAAACCCTAATGATCGTTTCCGGTGCTCCAACCTGGAGTCCTGTCTCCAAGTCGTTAATGATTGAATGACAAAGAACTTCATGTTTCAGAATTTTTATGAAGCTGAAATGCTAATCCTAGGCCCTGAAAAGCAAATTTTGTCTCTTGAGAACATTTCAATAATATTTATAGCTGTCCATCAGATGTTCTGCAAATCTTAAAAACCTAGTCAAAGCTGATATCGTCCATATCGTCCATGACTATAGCACTTTTTTCGCTTCTGTAGCATTTTACAACGTTTGCCTCACATTCACCCATTCATACACACATTCACACACCGACAGCGTATGTAACTCGACTGGTTGTCGAGAGCAATTTGGGGTTAACGTCTTGCTCAGGGACCTTCGACATGAAGGAGCAGCCAGGATCACACTGTTCCTTGTTCTTGCAGACTTTAATTCATGCGTTGTTCACATCATGACTTCACTACTGCAGTGTCCTTTTCTCCCACTTGGGCTCCAGAGCCCTGAAAGAATCTGCATCTTTTTCAAAACACTATAGCTTGAATCCTTACCAAAACATGTTCATCTGAACATTTCACACCAATCCTAGCTTCCCTTCTACACCTGTCAGCGCCAAGGCAGATTTTAAGGTCCTCCTCCTTACATATAAGGTACTGCAGCTTCTTTATCCTTAAGTAACATCATCATTCCATATGTTCCTTTGTGCACCCTACCATCATAGCGACCAGGCCTTCTCCACCTCAGAAAACATTTTTTTTTGTCAGGTTACAAAAACAAAAGCTAGGAATGCTTACAAGGGAGGATCTCCATCAACAAATGATCTACCAAGGATGTACTGTAAGTGCAGCAGAATGAACGCAATCATTCATTTATCATCACCAACCAATCACTGTGAGTGGCAGAATATAAAACCGTCTGCACCCATCCTCTGCCATTAAACACACCCCCACTTTCGCTGCGCTTGACGCTACAATGCTGACTGCTGCCTGACTGCGCCTCCGCTCCCTCTGGAACACGTGTGAGTCAGGTGTCCCCTTCATTGGATGCCTCATCTCTACAGTAGCCCACCTCCTACAGGAGCCTCAGCTCTGAGTCCTTAGATCCGTGATGCTGATGAGGTACTAGTTGGCCTACGTTCAAAATTCCATCTGCCTGTGTTCTGCTAAAATATTCTTTTTTTTTCTCATGCATGTTGTGGTTGGAATTCACTGTTTTTGTCGTTAACATTTTAATTTTTGTTTTTTTGATTGATGGAATCACGTGTTCTGCCTGCCAGTGGTACAAACCTGATGCCTTTGGTTTGAATAATTGAAACATCAGCTTTCCAGGGTGGCCTAGTTGTAGGACTCTAGATCTGTCATGCCATCTGATGGAGACTTTAGAAAGCCTGGTTCTGGATCACCTCTGAGCTCAGGTGAGCACGACACGTACCCCCATCCAAAGATGTCTGGGAGCGGTGTACTTGGACTTCTCCCGCTTGCACTGCTGGGGGAAAAGTGGAGTGCTGCACAGGTGGACGATTCCCTGGTGCTCTTGATCACAGACCACCTGATGGGCAAGCCTCAGTCTGTGTGTCTGAAGAGCCGTGTGGCTGAACAGATCATGAGCTCCACAGAGGACTGTACATGCTCCGTTCGTCTCCATCTGTTACACCTCTGATTTCATTTATGGTCCAGTGATGTCATATGCAGAAGTTATCTGCTCTAGTGGGGTGTACGAATGAGGGGGGGAGGAGTACGCGAGCATAATTGACAAGTTTGTGGACTGGGTTGAGCTCAGCCATCTTCATCTAAATGCCAGTAAGATGATGGTCGTGGATTTCCACATCAAGATTGGACAGTCCAGCAGATACTCAGGAGTCCACCTGTACGATAAACTGGGATGGGCTAGGAACTCAGAAGTCTACTTCCTGAGTAGGCTGAGGTCCTTTGGTGTATGGAGCACTTTACTCAGTGCGGTCTATGAGGCCTGTTGTTTTGGGGGCAACATCATAACACCAAGGTTTGAGGACGATCATTAAGAGGGCTGAGCAGAGATGACTGTGGTGAGGAGAATGCTGGCCAGGCTGTCAGTCATTATGGACCATCCCACCCACTTTAACAGACAATACACACTCAGCGGAACTCAGAGCAAATTACTTCTGCCCTAGGTCCACAGGTCCTTTAGTCCAGCAGCTGTCGGGCTGTACATCACTGTTGTAACCTGTTTAATTTAAGATAATCTGTCGGTTTAATCTAACATGTCAATGACTCATCTGTCCAATTAAACGTCAATAATACTGAATATCAATATGTTTACACACTGTTTACACCCACCCCATTCTTCTTACTACCCGCTGTATACCCATGTCTATTTTTACACAACCTCATATTTTTGTTTTAAACTTGCTGTATAATTTTATCGATACTCTATGCTATTTTATTTTATGTTGGTAAGTGGGTCATTTTTGTTTTTGCTAATGTTACCATCAAAATCTCCGACAAGGGATTACTAAAGGGTTATCTTATCTTATCTGAACACTGACTAGACCACTTGACTAGGTGCGCCTGAAAGTGACATCACTGACCTGATCAGACAGAGCCTACATAGTTTCCGTCATTATATATCGGAGGACCAAACTAATAATAAAGAGGAAATCTAAACCAATGTGTATTTCAACCATGTTGTTAGTTACGTAAACTAAGATTAAGAAACTAAGCTTTGGAGGTCATGTGGTCTGCTCAGGTCATGCTGGCAGCTCTTGACATAGTAATACAATGAAGCTCAGATACGTCAAACAGTAGCAAATCCTGGAGTTGCCAGGATGAAGGCTCCATTTTCAAGTTATCAGTCCATGAATTATCAAAATGATGTGCATAATCCTAATTTGTATGACCCTTTACAGGAATATGATATGCTAGATAATCTAAATCAAATAAACAAAGTGTAAAATATATGTTCTAACACTGTCATATGCAGTGCCAATACGGTAAGGAGGAGTTAAAGTTTAAAATCTGATCAAGCTCATAGCAGTGCATCAATTATATACACAGTATATACAGTATATATACAGTATATATCACCAAAACTCAGTTCAACATTCTGTTGTATAGAAATTATTACAGACGACATCTCAGACGGTGCATCTCCATATCAACATACTAAATGTTAACATAAGTTTTTATAAGCGGATTAATACACAGATTAACGATCCTAAAATTATGTCAGTAAAATTACTATACAAAATACAGGCATCTTACTGAGATCAGCTGCTGTTGGTTTGTACACTGCTTCAGACAGTGTGTCTGTGTGTGTCTGTGTGTGAGAAAGAGTGTGCTTGTGTGTCTCCATCAGTAACATGTCACTCAGCCTCTTGTATCTGCGATAACCGGCGCCACACGGCAACGAGCAAGAGAGAGAAAGCGAGAGAGCGATCACGTGGCGGCTGTTGAGGTAAACTGATTGACTGAAGACATGACTTTTTACACATCAAAGCTTACACATTGGTTGTTTGTGATATTCACAGCTCTCATTTATGTGCATCATCAGTCAAAGTGATAATTCTTACTTTTGCTTTTTCCCCCTAGTGACTGCCATCTAGTGGTATTAGGTGATAAAATCGCAAATCAATTTGGGCACATTTGATAGTGAGAGTGTGTCAGCCAAGCGTACTGTGGTAAAAATGTTTTATGTTAGACAGTCGAGTTTCTACAGTTTGTGGCTCTGCCATTCTTCATCCATGGTATCTATCTGCTGTCATCTGTGTTTGATTGACTAAAGGCACCACTTTGGAGCCGGGTCATTGAATACGGACCGGACGACAAATTTTGGTATCAAAACAATGTCACGCTTTTGCTTGGCTGTCCACAGAAAGTTATGTCTTTTTTGTTTTGTTTTTTGACAATACTAATAAGTCAGCATGTCAAAGCTACGCAATGCTGTTAGCGTACACTTAGCTTGGCTATACATAGGAGGGATCACAGACATGACAGTAATCTCCATCCTCTCCTCCTTCCTCTCTTCCAACCTCCCCTTGCTGGAATGTTCCTGTAAAATATTTCTCCACTCTCGTCTTTCCTCCACGGAGACATAGAGGCTCACAACCGATTGTGCTGCTGACACACACACACACACACACACACACACACACAACTGTTATCTGTTCCGTTGTTCCTGCAGAGTGTGACAGTGTGTCACACACCGATAGGGAAAAGTCCTTCCGCACACACACCCTGACCCCCATCACACATACGCACACCATGTCCAGTGTTTGTGAACACAACATGTGTATGAGGATACAAATGCATTGAGAGGTAACTGTAGACAGCAGAATGTTGTACCAAAGACGCCAGGCATTTCCTGCCATTTCCTGTTCCTCTCTGTCAGCTCTACACATTTAAAATAAAACTGAGTGTGTTGTTGGGCTCTCGTGTTGGAGTGAAGCTGGTATGTTAAATACAGGCTGTAAACAGCTCTTATTTTAAGGCAGGCTTTACTGGGCCCTTATTTTGAAGGCATGGTGTACTGAGTTCTTATTTTGAAGGCAAGCTGTACTGGGGCCTTATTTTGAAGACAGGCTGTACTGAGCTTTTATCGTGAAGGCTGGTCTGTACTGAACTCTTATTTTGAAGGCAGTCTATACTGAGTTCTTATTTTGAAGGCTGGTCTGTACTGACCTCTTATTTTGAAGGCAGGCTGTATTGAGCTCTTATTTTGAAGGCAAGCTGTACTGAGACCTTATTTTGAAGGCGAGCTCTACTGACCTCTTATTTTGAAGGCAGGCTGTATTGAGCTCTTATTTTGAAGGTGAACTGGACTGACCTCTTATTTTGAAGGCGAGCTGGACTGACCTCTTATTTTGAAGGCAGGCTGTTCTGAGTTCTTATTTTGAAGGCGAGCTGTACTGAGACCTTATTTTGAAGGCGAGCTCTACTGACCTCTTATTTTGAAGGCAGGCTGTATTGAGTTCTTATTTTGAAGGCAAACTGGACTGACCTCTTATTTTGAAGGCAGGCTGTACTGAGTTCTTATTTTGAAGGCAAGCTGTACTGAGACCTTATTTT
>OMNV01026791.1:0-24738 GCA_900303265.1 Brotula barbata | reverse complement strand
TCCCTAGCTCGCCTCGCGTGGACGTCAGCGTGCGTGGATCAGACGGTCCCCGGGCGAAGGCGTGGGCGGCGTCTTCACCGCGTTGTCTTTGTGAAGCGCTTTGAGTATTTGAAGCGAGCTCACACGGCGGGACGCTTCCTCTTATTCAATTAGCGAAGCTACGAGGGCTCGGCGTTTAAAACGTAGTCAGAGACCTCTGGGAGGATCGATGAGGACTTATTTTTGGACTTCATACATTTATCATGAACTCCAGCGGAAATGTTGCTGAATGACTGCGGAGTAATAAACCTAAAAGTCCGTATTGATCACCGGCCTGATCTAAATTCTACAAGCCGTAACACCAATCAGGTGTTTGATGGGCGCCGAGTCGACAAAACGCCTCCGATGTGCGGTGCGTCCGGGTTTGTTAGTGGAGTAGAACACACACCCCGACTGAAGTCTGAGCTCAGATCTTTCATTTGATCTGAACTGAAATATTCATCATTGACAATTCTGAATCACAAATTTGATCAATACGCGGCTTCTACGTTTCTATATTATATTTACACCCATCTTCACGCCCAGGTGTCTCCAACAGTTCCTCTGATCCAGACTCCACTCATTTCAGCACCACAGGCCACAAATCACACATCCTGTGACGCCCCGTGTGTCATTTAGGACCTGACCTGAGATCTGACCGAAACGTGGATCGGGCCGGTTTCAGGGGGAGCTTTCGCTGCACTAACTCCAAACAGCGGTAAGACAAACGGAGCCTCGTTGTGCTCTCAGGCCCGGAGGGAGACAGATGCTCGTCCGACTTAAAGCGGCTCTGCAGGATATCGGGGCCGCGCGTGAGTCGGACTGCCAACGAGGTTAGCCGTTAGTCGCCGCAGGATGCGTTCTCGTGCGCCGTTATTTCCTCGGACCGGCGAGAGCAGACGCGAACCTATTTTCTTTTAGATTGCAGAACCTCCGGGATGTTCCGGTTGGGAGAAACTGTCCACTTCATTTACTGCTTCCATTTGTTAAGGCTTTTATGAAAGTCACACACCATCTGCGTGGCGAAAAAGACTTGAAGAAACTTGTCTGCGGAGGGTGTGTTTGCTCCAGCAAAAGGCATCCCATTAAACTGCTAAATGACATTTTGATTTACATTACGTGTGACCGGCTTTACCTTGAATTATGTCATCACAGCGGACGTGTGGCGCGGCGGCGCGGTGGCTCGGAGCGGCCCGTACAGTAGCTCTTTAAACCGACATCAGCTGCCAGCACTAAAAGCCTTTCTTTCGTCCCTCGGGACATCGCGGTGCATCATCTCGTTCCGACCAACTCACACGCACGCAGACACGCACGCTCGCACAGAAAACCTACAAATTTGAGCAAAACCGAAGGGATTCGCAGATCTGCGTCAAAACGCGGCCATCTGTTTGGGATCTGGGATCAAAGTCGGGGAATCAGAAGAGCAAAGAAAAGACGAGAGTCGACGGGCAGAGATCATATCAAGGAGGAAGAGGAGCAGTGTGGGGAAAGTGCTACGTCAGCATGTTGTTTTGACGTTTCTACTGAGGAGCGCCAAAGGAATCACAGGAAACAGACCGAGCGGTTCAGAACGGCGGAAAATTAGAGACACCGACCGAACGGTAAACCAGGAGAGGACGGTCCATCTGCTCGTCCAGCCACGAGTCACTTTTACACACTGACCTCATAATCTCAGATTATATTGAAGTTTCTTTTCTGGCAAATTTGTATCTTTCTAATCTCATATTATTTAGGTCTTTTGTGATTATATAGAATCAGAGAATAAAAAGTCGATGTGACTGAGGAGGAGGAGGAGGTGAAGATCTGACCTGTCCGTGACACCCTGGAGGTATTTCGATGGACCCCTCAAACGTTTCGCAGCTCATCACAGAGGTTTCATCCATTCGGCGCCCTGACGGGTCCAGAGCCCGAGCTGCGAGCGCTCCACGCGTCGTCAATGAAGGTGTGAATTATTGTGAAATCGCTTTGGAGCACTTTCACCTGAACTGACACGTCAACTGATGGGACTCGAACATCCGTCACAGGAAACGTCACTCCGTGTCATGTGACCATCGAGGGGTGAATGAACCTCGTGGATCTTTGTTTGTCTCTTCTTCTGCCTCTCACCGCTTGTCGGCCGACGTAACGGCGGCGCTGAGCGTGCACGCCGACAGCGGGGTGGCGTCAGTCGTCAGAGCTGTCGGCCGCTTCCGTTTCTCTTTTCACTCCATGCTGAAGGCCTCTGTGGGGTCCAGGTCTGAGATCTCTTCTTTGTGGCTCTGGAGGTCGCTCTGCGCGTACGCCACCGCGGGGCCGCCGTGCCGCCGTGCCCGTGCCGTCGATACTACGGCAAGCAGGAGGGCAGAAGAGGCGCCGCCGCCGAACAAAGAGCGACAGCGTGAAAATCTGCCGTTTGCGGTACGCGTCGGGGGCCGTTACCGCGGATCGGGACGGACGACCCGAGCCACACGCCGGAAAGAGGAAGCTAAAATGTCACAAGTCGTCGTCTGAAGCCTGGAGCTGTTGGTTTCTCTTCCCATGGTGCATTGCACGCAGTAAATATTTGACAGCCTCTTTGATAGGGAGAGACACGCCGGGCTTTGTGCAGGCCGGTCGCCGCAACAACAAGAGAACGCCAGATAACGCCCTCCACTCCGCAAAGCACCCGTGAAATGATTCATTATTACAACAACGGAAAATACAATAGTGCAGCGTGTCTCATTAACGGAGGATCGGCCCGTCGTAACGAGCCGTTAACACGCACGGCAGCCAGCACCGATTGGCTGCCCGGTAAGCCTCTCTGCATCACAGCACATGGCGCCCGGCGTTCGGTGTGTGTGTGTGTGACGGCGTGACGTGCGTGGCGTTCGGTTCCATTCATTCATTCAGTCATTCGCCCGTACCGCTCCCAGCTGCGTCAGTGAGGTCGAAGGGCGCCGGATCTCCACGCAGCGTGCCGACACGAGCTGCTGTTTTGTTGGGAAGACCGTGTAAATGTCTTTTTATCCTTTTATTGCTGTAGAATCGATGGTTCCCATTCGGTGTTTTGAGGGACTTTCCTGCGCTCGCCGTACGTCTTAACGTGTGTTTCATATCGTTTTGGACAGCACTGAGTTTTCCAACATGCTGTAGGGTGAATTCATATGTTACACCTCCTACAGCCTAAAATGTCCAGGAAATGTCCAGGAAATGTCCAGGACCTGGTTTTGACATTTGTCCTTTACTGGCGTGCACCTTCACTCCGTTTTTGGACTACAGACTGATCATATCTTCGTCTTTCAGAGCAGATCAAACCTTTTGGCTCCGTTCGTCTGGATGCATTTCTGATAACGTTCCACTCGTTCTTCACATAATTACACTAAAACATATGAATATAACTCTACAGCTCCCAGACCTTTAGGGACGTACAGTAATTGTGGATAGGAATCACTACTCATACTTGAGTTGACAGGAAATAATCAGTGAGCTGGAACAAGTCCCCCATTATTCATACAGCACCAACATGTCGTGTGTGTGTGTGTGTGAGTGTGTGTGTGTGTACAGCAGTGATGATGTCCAAACATTCTACACGTCATCCCTCAGACGGCGCCCTGGAAACCATTATGGAGGCCTCCGCAGTTCTGCCAGGTTTGTGAGCGTTCTTTTCCCAAGCAAACAGTAAAAAAAAACAACAAAGTTTTATGAAATGCTGTTATGTTTACCAGCGTCCATCGCTGCCAAGTGAAGAGCAGCAAAATAAAGAAAACGTCTTCGTTGGCAGCTGTTTACGACTGACCGTCATGATTTACAGATGGAAAAATGTTCTCAGAGATAAAGCGACCATATTAAATCAGGTTTAAAAAGTGTGTGTGTGTGTGTGTGTGTGTGTTCATAAAACCATGTCCTGTTCATCTCCACAACAAACAAATGCAACAATAAATCAGCACTATCTTATCAAAAATCAGCTCATCACCCTGAAAGCTTTAACAACACCGAGCCACAGGTGTGGCTTATCTTGACTTCTATCACACAATTTCAAGTTTAATTTCCTTTTCTGGTGAGGAAGATTAATTGCACATTAGTTCGACTTCCACGAAAACACATATTTCTGAGTCTCCACGGCAGAGGAGCTTCGTTTGGTCGGTGGGTCGGCGGTGCGTGGAACGGAATAATAAAGTCTTCGTGCAAACAAACGGGCCACAAACTAAACAGGAGAGCGATGAACGAGGAAGAGGAGGGCGTGTTTGTTCAGACGCGGGGATAATCTGGGAGTGTGCTGCTGCTGTGTGATATGTGATGATCCAGGGGACGTGGATATTTGTTTGTGTTTGTCTCCTCATTTGCATGGAAATATGTGTGCTCTTCTCCCTAAAGAAGAGCCAAGGACATCATTAAATGTTGAAACACACACACACACACACACATAAATTAAACATTCATGTTTCATGTTGCCTGGGCTTGTAACGTTGGGAGGGATTTCATATCGCAGCTTCCATCTTAATTGCAGCCATGTACGAACCACTCGGGTTTACGCATTTTCCCGTCAGAACTAAGAAGTCACAGAAACTTTTTAGCGACTCTCGATTTGCATGACTTATAAATAACACAGAGCCAAACCGAATACTATCATCTGCTGGACTGAAGAGGATTCTTATCCACTCGGCGTTCGTATTACCGTGTAACAGAACTTATTATAAACACACATTTCAAACGTCGAATCGGAAAATGCATATTTAGGTTGTCGGCGTGTGTATTTTTTTGAATACTTTTCCATCCCTCGTCTTGTCGCAACACGAACGTAACCTCTGTTAGTTCACATCTACTTTTACTGCTGCTGATAATAATGTTTATAGTAAATAAACACATTGTGATGATGGGATGGGATGATTTGGGAGATTGCGGACGGCTCATTTGAATATAAATCACAGCCCCCTCCATCGCGCCGTTCCAATTATCCTCCCCAAATTCCAAAAATCATCATTTCATTATCTTAACGAGAGCATATGGTCACCAAAGATCACAACACACAACAGCTCAACCAAAACATTTGCAGTAAACCCTGAAAAATGTCGGGCAGCTGCACTGCTCACAGACAAAGCACGCACACACACACACACACACACACTCATCATTTCCTTCCTGCAGGCAGGTGTAGTGTTAGTGAAGGGAAAGAGAGAAGTGGAGCGCCGCTGGAGTATGACACACACTCGGAGGATCACAGTCTTTCATCCAGAGAGCCGTCCTCCCTATTAGCCACATGTCTGCCGAGTCCTGACGCACTGAGGTCTTGACAGCCCCGCCGCAGAAGCTCAAATTAACTTCATTTGGGTTGGATGTCATCCTCCAGAAAGCTGCCTCGGTTTTTCTCGGTCCTGACCCCTGACTGCCGCCTCCCTCGACGCAGGCTCGGTCCGGCGTGGAGCGTCTCTCGGGGTCTGGGAGGACCGGAGGATTTAATGAGGGAGAAGATCTGTCTGAGCCGTGACTTTTTAATTAGCAGAAAGGCCACTTTCCCTGTCAGCACTCGGTCCAATTTCCATATCAGGAAATTATTTACGGATGCTTTTGCTCTCTTCTGCGCCGCCTATTACTGTTTGGGTGGCACAAATGATGCACTGCGGTAATTGGCCGGTTCAAAATAACAACATATTCGGTAATGTGGTGTTTGTGTACCTTTTACAGCTGTCGGTTGTGAGAGTAAATAAGATTTAGTGTGCGTGTGGACATTTTACTGATCATTTTAAGGACACGGACAACACAAATCTAGTGAATAAACTCAGTCATGGATGAAGCACTAATGACTTAGCTCCACGTCTAATGGAGCCATCGGAAAACAAACTTGAGTAGAAGTCATTTGAGGGTCAACACAACCTCCAGCTGGCCACCACATTTATTGCTTGGTTTCTTCATTGCTGAGGAAAAAGAGCGAATAAGTCCCACTGTGATCTATGAATCAGGGCTTTATGTGTTCTATGTGTTCCACCAGCAGTATCAAGAGAGTAGATCGGCCCCACAACACAACACTCTCCTCTCCTGTATTCCCCGTGTAGTAAACATCTGTGAACAGGGACCACTCGAGCCAGGAGCCACTCGTCCCTCTTTAGCTTCACACACACACACACACACAAACACACGCATCACCAATACTAAAAAGACAACTTTGACAATGAGTTCGCCCACACAATCAATGCAGAACAACAAGTGAGCAGCAGCCATGAGGGTATACATCCCCAGGTCTAAATCCACTGGAGGGTTGACAGCGAGCGAGCGAGCGAGCGACCCCCACCCTGGGGACGGAGCCTCTTTGAACATGAAGGAGCTCGTCTTCCTTTTTGTTTTGAACGAGTGGGAAGAGTTTGAATAGGAAGTGCTAATATTTTAATCCCACATTCCCATGACGGAGAAAGACTCAGTGAAAGGAAAACATAAACAACCACGAGTCGCTCTCTTAAAGGGGCCGCGCTACATTTTTTTTGTCTCCTTCCCTCGTTTTCCAGTGGAATGTAGTGAGCAGCCGAAATGTGTGTTCAGCTTCCATAACTGGTTTGTCCCGTTACGCCAGAGACGTTTGATACTTTGAACGCAAACAACCACGCTCGAGCTGTGTGAAGAGCACGCACGGCGCCGCTTTAGCAGGGATCGAGCGACGGAACAGCATGACAAGTATTTGTAGAAGGTTACTTTCAAACTTATTTGTGTTCCACGCGTGTTGTCCGTCCTAACAAAATCAGAAGGGGAGGAATCCTTTAAAACCTTCAAGAGGCTTAAAGACGCGCTGCCCGAAATGTCATGGTTTCACTCGCCGCAAGCGGTGCTGCAGCAAGAGCGCGTAGAAGGGGATTGACGTGTTTTTGGGTTTTTTTACACGTTAACACGTAGCAGAATGAGCCCTAAATGAGAATAAGAACATGGAAATGTGCACCGCTGCTCCCCCCTTCCCCCGTGGGTGTGTGGGTCTCTTAAACCGTATCTGAGCCACATGTTCTCACCCTCTCCACAGTCCACATCTGGTAGGTTGTGCTTTCTTTGGACTTCTTCGGTGCCAATACTCGAGCTGACAGTTGATCAATTGTTCGCTTAGAGAAGTTTGGAAATGGTGCAAAACTCTGCAAAGCTCCCCACCAGGCTGTGTATTTTTTAGCGATAAACTATAAATTGACTGCAGGTTGGTGAACATTGTCCTATATTGATTTTCACATGAAGAGTAAATTATTCTTCCTGCGCCTCCTGTATCGTCTCAAATTTGATGTGAAGTCATTTCACTTTCTGCTCTCGTAATACATACAAAGTGGTGAAATCCCATTCATCTGGTGCTCGTCATGCCCTCTGCCACGGGCCACTCAAACAGCCGTGCACTCTTTTAGATTAGACTGTCAGGTACAATGTAATTGACTGGGGAGATTAAAAAGAAGATATCACAGCGGATTATTGATTCGCATGAGAAAAGGGTCAGATGTTCCGCAGTTTATCAGTACCACGACAGACAGCCTGGGAATGAGCAACTTTTTATGAAACCCTCCGGGGCGACGAGGAAGGATTAAAGGGCAGCAACACAGTCGATTGTTTGCAGGGTTGCAGCCGCAGTTTATTTTCATTTTCATAGGCACCATTACTGGCCCGATACTGTGAAAAAGGGATGATGAGAGAAGATGCACATGATGATCTCATCTATAATATTGAATGGATCCTCGCTTGAGTTGTTGAAATTTTCATCCGTACGTCGCTTCGGATGAAAGCTTCGGCTAAATGTGTTGTAATCGTATTTGTATAAGTGAGATTTCTGAGCGTGGTGAGTTGTCTCATCTTGTCAGTCCAGTCGGGTCTCACGATGTTCTTTTCTGTCTCCGGCCTCACCCTGTGTTTAGACGCTGTATGTCTCAGGTTTGAGCAGAATAAGGATACATTAGTGGTTTGTCCCTGCTTTACCCACACCTGATTAGTTCAGGAAGAGATGTTGAGTATACCCCATGCTGAGGTACTGGGAAGCAGGATTGTGAGCCACTTGCATGCATAAACCTTGCACGTGCAGGCTTCATTAGAGCTTTGGCCTGGGTCGAGAACCATTTGTCGTGTGAGACATTCTGCGTGATATTTGGCCATATCAATAAACGTCTGACTTGATTTGTTTCAGAAGAGAAGAGGACCTAGATAGCTGCCCTGTGGCACACCACAGTGAACATTAAGAGTCCGGACCTCTCTCTTGGTGCTACCCATAAGTGGTGCCTCCTCCAAGACAGTTTGATTGCTGTTAAACCACATTATAATCGAGCTTCTAACTGCTTTACATTACAAGAGGTGGCCTGGGCTGTAAGTGTAACAGATGCCAGCAGATAAACTGTTCTATGCCAGCGCAGGAGGATAAACCTCACCCACAGATGATCCAACAGACAAGAGTACTGGCAGCTAAGTTGCTTGCTTCAGCTTTTAGCAAGCGCTCAGTGCATCTGCCTCCCACCCCTTAGGCTGTGGGTTCAATCTCAGCACAATGTGGGCTGCTAACCATTTATTATTACCATCAGAAGTTGTTCACTTCATAATTTTACTTAAAAATGGGGACCAGGCAGTTAAAGCAAAATTCAAGACAGAGGAAAATCATCAGCCGACTACCTTTAAAAAGTTTTCAAAAATTTCATCGCATTCATGCATGTTATTAGTACGACCATGAATAATCTCCTCAGCCCCGAAGAGATAGGAGTCGATCAACATTTAGCGGTGGGAAACTGCAGACCGTCTTTGTTACAGCTTCAGCAGAAAATCATTATCACAAAGCAGCACCTCTGTCTCCAAAGTCTGCACGAATATCAATGCAGATTTAGGAGTCTCCCTGAAGCAAGGTCCGTCGGCTAATTAAGTCTGTAATCACTTTGTTCTATAAGAACACAAGTAGGGGGCAGGAGGCTGCTTTAAATCAAAGCCAGAGGAGCGTTGTTTAATAAAAGACAGTTAATTGGGTCAGGGATCTTTATCCTCATGAAGCAATAAGTGATACTGCAGACCACAAAGTCCTCCAGAAGGAAGAGAGGAGAACAATGACGAGGGATGAAGAAAGGGAGGTGAGAGAGGACAACATGATAGTGTGGTTACGGCAGCGGCACACGGAACTTTATCGTCCTCGGGGGTTTGAAGTCACGGGTTAAGATAGGAGAAGGTAATGGGATTCAGGAGAGTTCCCGACTGAGGGTGCATCCTAGTACACAGCGGCAAAGGGGGTTTTTAAAGCAGAGGACTCATTCTGCCCTCTAGTGGCAAATGCAAGTGGTTGCATTTCAGGAGAAAAAGCCACATTTCTGTCTGACAAAGCACAAAACATCCTTTATTTTAACATAGCGTGACACCCCTCCATATCAACGTCGCGCACAGGAACCACCGTTTCGCAAATATTATTTTCAGTGATGCAGTATTCACAGTTTGAATCTTTTGGTAGAGAGTTATCTACATTTATTCAAACCTATAGCATTACAGGCCTCTACATATTTGCTATTTTCCACAGGTGCACACAGAGCATCTGTAACATCTGTATACACATATTTTTAATGTCCATTTTCCTTTTTTTGCATACAGGCACAAATCTTTTTTTTTTTTCACATTTCCTGTAATGTTTTTGAGTTTAATCAGAAATCAAATCGACATTGCATACACCCTGATGGACCTAAATGACAAGTATAAAGGAGAACAGAACGTACCCTAGACTACACACACAAACATCACTCATTAGCAGTATAATGTGTAAGTTTTGGTTTGGATAAATTCTTGCAAACACCTTCAGTCAAAAGGTACACGAGAGTACCATCAATACTTTTTAGTAAAATTCATCTTCTCATTATAGACCGCTACCTGTTGCTCAGCTGTTGACACAAGTTTACAAGTTAATGCGTACATATTACGTATGTGTGCAAGCTATTTGTTCCTTTGTAAAAACGGACAGATTGTTGGCAACATCAGTGCAAGTAAGCTGCAGAGACAGTGGGTTCATAAACTACAGCTGCCACTGGAGTGTTTGTGGGTGTCCAGGGTGATGGAGGTCTCCAATTATCTTCCTGGCCATGAAGAAGAGCAGGTCATGCCCACTGACCCTCTCTGTGGACTGAGTGATGTGCTGCATTTTGCCCTTGGCTTAAACTGTGGGAGTTCCAAATCTGACAGCTAAGTGAGAAGTGAAAATGAACTCAAGTGTAGCTACTCAACACAAGACCGTGAGTGCTGATAGGAAACAGATCTCATCCTCCTCTGTGTGAGCTCAAAGCCGGCAGGTTGGATGAGCGTTTGGAGTGTTTCCTGTGAAAAGCCGTCCTCAAACTCCTGTCATTGTTCAATTGTATTCTTTGGTCTAGAACAGAGCTCTACTGTATCTCAGATACATGGATCAGCAACAACAGCAAGTGCCACATCAACGGATCCTTCCCATATGTGGCTCCACCGCAGCACTACTTTGGTGGCTGCACACTGTGACAGAGAACCGGCCCCACAAATCTTAAGAAGGACTTGGAGAAATTTTCCCAGGTGTGTTTTCAAACGCTCGAGCAACGTCTGCACGTGGCAAAAATAAAACATTCCACAGTTTCACCCCTCGCTTTAGTAATTGGTAGCATCTCATGCTTTTTGACATAGTTGTAATTGCTCTGAAAGGTACCTCCAATAAACCTGCGCAAACCCTGCAAATGGTAGCTACACATTTCAGCCGCATAATGCTAATTGGCAGAAGCCGTTGTCATTGCTCTTTTTAGTGACATTGACAGGGGGAAGATGATTCGAATCACAGTGATTTGATTCTGTGTAACACATGGCTGAAATAAATTCAAAAGTCACTGAGCTTGACAAAAGATATTGCACATCTTGATTTCAAACCTATTGCATCACTCGTTCGTATCGCATCATCCAAAAAGTCATTGCACGTTGCACTTTTTCTCCATATCATCCCTCGTCTGCACATTCCTATGTGTATCATGAGTCCTGATACCGAATATGAAATAATCATGGAGTCTTGGTATCATGGGGGACAGGGTGGGGGTCCACGAGTTTTTGAAAACCAAAAGAGACCAAAATACTACACAGAGGAAAGGGGGATGGAGGTCATAATTGTTTCTGTATTAGATCTTTAATGCAATAAATATCTACTTAATTCTTTATTGGCTTCATTTTTTCCAGCAGATAACCAATGTCTTCTCCTGCACTGCAGATGTTAAATTGTATGCCAATCAATTTTAGGGAGGCGTTAATGTTTCTGTTACAGGACCTCTTATTGGTTCATGTTTGCTACAAGGCACGCCTCAAAGCCAGACTCGGTTTATGATTGGACAAGAGGGACACGGCAACAAAATGCGTGACCAATGCACATTGGAGTTCTGTCTGCCCCCCCCCCAGAAGGCAACAAGCCTGAGAGTAACGACTGTAGGCGGCTAGCGGCTAAAGGAAACAAACCAGGCGGCGAGCAGGGGCTGATGTATGTGTGTGGTCGGCCATCTCTCTGCTTGTAGCTCTCCTGATACCCGTCTCAAATCCCGCTTACTTTTACAGCTGCCCTATTTCTTCCTTTGGTAGTCACTTAACAATACAAAACTGAAGTTGCTTTGGTAAAGGTAAGCCATGTTTTCTCTTGACCAACCCGCACCGGTTTATCCAAAATGGCTCCTACTAGCATGTTAGAATGCTAACTTCCATCATCAGCTACCAGACCGCTAACGTTAGCATGGTATCTCAGGAGCCGGTAGGTAGCCTAGCCTACCCACGGCTCAGCTGATTCACAATCCGGTAGAAAATGGCGTCGTCGCCCAGCTACAGTAGCCGTTTTACAACGCTAAATGAGACCAAGATGTAGTAGCACACACTTCACGTTCACATGTCATGACAACGGTTCATTGATGAGAAATCCGAGTGAAAATGAATTGTTGACTGGCATGCATAACCCGGCGATAAGTTTGAACCACAACGGGATAGCGGTACCACCACCGCCGTGCCCGTAGCATCGAGCCATGCTGCCCTGCCCGTTTTCACTGCATCATTGTGTGTAATGGGTTTGCAGGCTAGCCCTCCTCTCGGCGAAACAGCCGACTAACCATATGCAGAACGGATTAGACAGCTGCAGAGTTTCAGGCTTGAGGTTTGGGGGCTATTATTGACCCAAAGGTAACCATATGGGGGTAATCTTTCTAAGTTATGAAAACATTCAACCCAGACGTGCTAAGCATCTTACAAAGGTCGGTGACGTAGCTAATTTATGGTTTTAGCAGCCGAGCTAGCTAATCAGCTAGTTAGCGTTAGCACGTTAGCTGACGCACCTTTGCTTTGTTATAACTTGGTTAAGGAAATCACAGATTTTCACATTCTACCATGTTGACACATTGCATTTGAATGTGCAAATTACGAAACGCGGCGTACGTCGAGTACATTAGGAGTGGCCCAGGTTGGTCTCGGCTTTACAAGAGTAAGATTGTCGTAATCTTTTATATCTTTTTGGTGGATAGGCCTATAACAAAGACCGGGGTACTGGGCTGCATAACAAGCTGCATTGGTTAGCTGCTGATGTGAGTTTAACACCAAGCGAAGGCCTTTTAATGTGATGATGGTGTGGCTAACAAAGGAACTTGTGATCTCTTAATGCATGTCAATGCATTTTTACGTCAATTCCATGTGCATTCATTTCATTGTTTTTCTTTCCATCAGCACCGTTTTCCCCACCCCTTCCTATTATTCTTATTCTTTTGAGGATTCTTCGTTGTCAAGCCGCCAAAGTGGAGAGTGCGATTGCAGAAGGGGGTGCTTCTCGTTTCAGGTAAGAAGAGGAAAATGCCAAATGTGACATTCTTCTTTTCACGATTAGCCCCTGGTTAGTTATTAGGGCAGGAACCTCTGGCCCTTCAAACAAAGTTGGATGTGGGGAGGTTTAAAATGGCTGTCAGACACTTCTCTTTGTGGAACCTTTTGAAAGGGGGGTTGGGTAGATGTAATCAGCCTCTGGGTGGCTTCCTGTCCTGTTGGTAGTATACTGGTGGTAACAGCTTACGCCCAGCGGTCATGTAGGCAGATTAACGGTCACATTATTTATCACATCCTGTTTAAACTCCTATATAGTTTAAATTGATGCTTCTAATGTTCTTAATCTCTTACGTTGTATTTGCAAAATCGTGAAATCGGGTGTAATGGTTGGGCGCTCAGTCGTGGGGGTTTAGGTTTTCCAGTAGTTAGTATTTTAACTGGTTTTTATTTGGGAAACTGGTCTTGTGAAGGACTTTTGGTAAAGCTTCTGATTTGCCTTGAATCTGGTCTGCTTACTTCGTTATTCCTTCAACAATATGCAGCACAGTAGCCACTGTGCTGACTTTTTTTTCGGCCCATTAAATTGTACAACAGAAGGTGAATATCGAGAGGGTAAATTTAGAGGGTGCCAATACCACATTTGGCATTTTTCTAATAAAAATGTACAACATCATGCTGGCTCTGCAACAGTTGATATGGACACACGAGCAAAACATCAGCAAGTGGCATGTGTTCATGAGGCCTTTTCATGACTATGTCCGTCATTTTTGTATGTTATATGGTGTCCGTAATGCACAAAAACATCTGTGAATTCAATGTGCAGGTTGATGTCTGGGTGCATGATTTTGGAAAATCATGCGCAGCAGCGTTGAGCATTTTGTTTTCCCTTCCTCAGTGCTTCTTCGGGGGGAGGAGGTGGTAGGGGTGCACCTCAGCACTATCCCAAGACTGTCGGCAACAGGTATTTGGAATATCAGGATTTTTCTTTGTGGCATGCTAAATGTATTTTATATATTAGTTCAGTGGTCAGTATAGCCGTATTCCCCCCACCATGCACCCACTGAAGGCTTCTTGCGACACAAAGGGCTCAAGAGTACAGGAAACTTTCAATTGAATACCCAGAAATGCTGTAATCTGATGTCGGTAAACTGGTTTGGTGGGTAAACATGACCGTTATGCACAATCAGAGAGCGTTACAATAAGTAATGAAAGCGGTAAAAGTGGTCTGCTGTATGTGCTTTTGGTTGGTTGGTATGGTTAGTACTTCTCTGTTCTACTGGCACTGCCGTACTGATGATCTTGCGTTATTGAACCGTGTCATGCATCCAGTGTAAACCTGAAGCAATGACGTTTACATTCTCAGTTTGGGTTTCTTTTTTATATATATATATTATACGGAAAATGGCATCGTTGACAAGGCGCGGAACAACAAATTGGCTGCTATTGATGCCCAACAGTCATGCAACTCCCAAAGTGATTGTTGCCTCACTTTTTTCAGTTCTTGATTCACAAAATGCAAACCTGTCAACAGTTAATGAATACAAGGCAATGACGAGCCTTCCTTGCTTTAACTGTAACATAACCAGCTCAAGCCCAACTGTTGTAGACGTTGTTTGTTTTTTAAATTTAATATTTACTTAGTCGCATAGCCCCAGGATCGCTAACATCTTTTGTGACTCACTGCCTTAGGTGACACTCCAGTGTTTTTGAGTTTTTAAAAACTAGTAATTGGAAAATCTATCGTGATTTAGACTGTCGTTTTTCTGCACCTTTCCAGCGAGTTCCTGGGGAAAACCCCAGGGCAAAGCGTTCAGAGATGGGTTCCTTCACGAAGCACTAGACGAGATGTCAACTCCAGCAACGAAAAAGAGCGACACGATGCAATCTTCAGGAAAGTGAGGGGGTAAGATTCATCACCATTAATACTCATCTGTTCCATTTTGTCAATGTTAACAAGCTTATTGTTTCTAGACCTGCAGAAGGATGAGAAAGAAACAGTGGAGCAGATTTTAAATTCATATCTAATTGATGGAGCCTTGTATACCTGCACCCCCATAGCTTTTATATACCGCCTCCCCTACATTTCCATATTCAGTTTTTGTTTTTTTAAATGAATTGACAACCAACAACTATGACCTTGTGTAAATAAAGCTATCAAACTGTAATTTAATGGTTGAACAGTGATGTGCACTGCAGCTACAAACCTGTGTCTCATCCACACGAGAATGGGGAGCAGAGAAGAAAAGTTTAGATGCCATTAGGCCATGTTAACACCATTCTATTCCATCATTTATTGTTCTAGCATACTGAACAAACTCACGCCTGAGAAGTTTGACAAGCTATGCCTTGAGCTCCTGAATGTGGGCGTAGATTCAAAACTCGTCCTTAAAGGAATCATCTTGCTGGTAAGCATTCACCCTTTCACCCCTTCCTGGCAGCCTCTCCTAAATGACTCATACGCTTTAATGTTGTAATGACTCAAGTGGCCCCCTTGTCTCTTGGTTTAGATTGTAGACAAAGCCCTAGAAGAGCCGAAGTATAGCTCGCTCTATGCTCAGCTATGTCTGCGCTTGGCAGAGGACGCACCAAACTTTGATGGCCCTTCAACGGAGATCCAAACATCCCAAAAGCAGAGCACAGTAAGTGTTGCATTTCAAGTTCTACTGTGGAGCGATATACTTTTTCATGCCTATATTGCTGCTGCTTCAGTCTACTTCTGATGCTCCATTTCTGTTCTGTTGAGCAAGTAATCCACCTCTTCCCTTGATCTTAGCCTGCCTTGTTAATGAATTTTTCGTTCTTGCTCTTTGTAACCCAAATATACGGTGTAAATGGCTCAGTGCTCCTTGACTATGTGTGGATTTACTGTAATGTAAACTGCAATCAAGATGTTTTAAATTGAAGTAGTTCAGGATAATGGACAGCGATGATTTTGATTTATATTGATGTTATAGACCTTCAGAAGACTGCTGATTTCCAAGCTTCAAGATGAATTTGAAAACCGCACCAAGAATGTTGACAGTGAGTCCCCACCAAACCTTCATCTCTGTGCCTAATTTTACCACAGCCTGTCCACTCAATGCCACTCTTCTTGTTTTCCCTCCAGTCTATGACAAACACGATAACCCTCTTACTTCTGAGGAGGAGGAGCAGCGTGCCATTGCCAAGATCAAGATGCTTGGCAACATTAAATTCATCGGGGAACTTGGCAAACTCGACCTCATCCATGAATCTATCCTTCATAAGTGCATCAAAACAGTGCGTACAATATTCTATTTAAAAACTTGGTAATTGGCATTGCATTTGTTGGCAATTATATCACTTTCATTGATATAAAACCATAACATTACCATATCCAGGACGAAACGCAACCACGTGCTGTGTGGACGTCAGTGAACTTGATGCATTGTTTTATTTATTGTATGACTGTGACTTTGTTTCCAAAGCTTCTGGAAAAGAAGAAGAGAGTTCAGCTCAAGGACATGGGGGAAGATCTGGAATGCCTCTGTCAGATAATGAGAACAGTGGGGCCGAGACTTGACCATGAGAAAGCAAAGGTGACCTCATATGCTTGCTTGTAAACCAAAGCTGCCTGTAGTGGCTGCAAATTGCTTTCAATGTTTTTTTCATATCCAGATGATTCATGCAGTCATTGTATAATCAATCAGTGACGCGGCTACTTGTTCAGTTGTTTATTGAAATAAGATCCAGCAGGGCCATTCAAATTTATTTAATATAAAATTTGAAAAACGATCAAATGTTATATTTTGGGGTCTGAGGTCTTTTGTGTGAGTCAGTCCAGACCCCGGCTTATCTCACCATCTGTCTAGATTCTGCCTCACCTAATGCCCTACTTGATTCACAGCCAATCCTACTGTAAATCCTGCTGCAAATGTACAAGGTCTGTCCTCAACCCCCCTCGTCTCCATCCTTTTCCTAGTCTTTAATGGATCAGTACTTTGGCCGTATGCGATCCTTAATGAACAACAAGGATTTGCCCGCAAGGATCCGCTTCCTGCTCCAAGACACAGTGGAACTGCGAGAAAACAACTGGGTCCCCCGCAAGGCTTTCATCGACAACGGACCAAAGACGATTAACCAGATCCGTCAGGATGCAGTTAAAGTGAGCTCAGACGGTGGATTTTAAATCTGCTTTGAATTCTGTGACGGTTGACACATGCATGTGGTGAAGGGCTATAAAGAAATGTTAGAACACGATATAAGTAAAAATATTTTTAACGTGTTTCTGTAGGATTTGGGTGTTTTCATCCCAGCGCCCATGTCTCAGGGGATGAGGATGGACTTCTTCCTGGAAGGCCCCTTTATGCCCAACCGCATGAAACTAGACAGGGAGACTCTCGGGGGATTGGCTGACATGTTTGGACAGATGCCAGGTACACAGTAAAATGTTTGAATTTGCTTTGATTCAAAAGTGTCATTCTCTGCCTCGTTCATTGAATATATACAGTGTATCTTTTTTCTTGCTCACATCATTTCTAAAATGTGCTTTCAAGGCAGTGGGATTGGAACTGGCCCAGGGGTCATTCAGGATAGGTACTCTCCCACTATGGGACGCCATCGCACCAACCCGCTCTTCAATGGCCATGGCGGACACATTGCCCCTGCACCACAGTCACAGTTTGACATGGGGCCCAAGTCTTTTGTCAAGTCCAACCAGGTAATATTACCATGTGATATGATTATTTTGCTTGCTATTTCTGTCCAAACCGCTCTAATGAGGATTCATCCATATTCTCAAAATACCTTCATTCACGCCTCCTTATCCTGATCCCTCATGTCGTATAAATCTTTTGATAGGTTCAGAACCAGCATTTCCTTAACCAGAACCAGAACCACATGGCCCAGCAGCAGGTCCAATCCAAGGACATGCCTCCACGATTCAGCAAGAAAGGACAGCTCAATGCAGACGAGGTAACTGCTTTTACTTGGGCTCTACAGTATTTGGGTATATTGCAATTGATATCAATAATATAAATTAGCAGGTTATGTATATTTCAATAAGTTTAGATTATGATTTATGACATACCCCTGTTGCTGTCAGATTCATGCAGCACAACGAGGGCATTGTGGCGTTGTGCATTTGACAGATTTATTGCTGTCTTTTTAATCTGATAATGCGCCTGGTTTGATCAGATTATCAGGTATTGTAGTGTGTCTGTGTGGAAACTTCATGCCCAGTGATTATAAAAAGACGCGTTATTCTGAGGGACACTAACCAGCTATCAGTCCTTCACCCTCCTTGCACTTTTTCTTTGCTCACTCTCTCTCCTTCTCCACTCAACCTCTTTCTTCCTCCTCTCAAACCTGTAGCTGGTCCACTGACTGCGATTATGAGATATGAGGGCATGATTTCAGCCAGTGTCCGAGTGTGAATTTCATAAATATCACAACTAATTCCATTGTTGTCTCTTGTTTGTGATGTCTCGTGGTGTGCTGCCATAGATCAGCCTCAGACCAGCTCAGTCATTCCTCCTCAACAAGAACCAGGTACCCAAGCTGCAGCCTCAGATCCCCAACATGATGCCCCCCAGTGCCCAGCCTCCACGCACTCAAACCCCCCCACTGGGACAGGTAAGGGACAGATCCCACTTCAGTCCACTAAGACTGGACTTGGAGGGTGAATATTGAAATGCTAAAGCATATTTAACTGTTATTCTTACACAGCGTTTAATGTTGAAGCATTAATAGCATAACCTTTGGCTGTAGCCTCCACAGCTTGGCCTGAAGACTAACCCCCCACCCATTCAAGAAAAACCTCAAAAGATAAACAAGAAGCCTCCTCCTGCCAGAGAGGAACTGCTTAAGATGACGGTAGGCAAACAAGTATGCTGATGATTTCCAATATAGTAACGCTGAAAGAAACCCATAACATAACTAAAATGAACCACAACTGACTGGTAACGTTTCCTCAGGGATCATCAGTTGGAAAATCTGACACAATCTCTGCCTGTATTTTTTGGGGGTTTATTTTTTAATTTGTATAGCAGAGTAATGTGCACGTGTCCTAGGAAGCTCAAGCCGCTCTCCTCAAAAGACCCACCACTCCAGCTGATTTCAATCTGTCAATCCTCACCCCAGGAGGCGATCATGACTGAATACTTGAATAGCAAGAACTTGACTGAGGCGGTGAGCGGCGTGCGAGACATGAAGGCTCCCAAGCATTTCCTACCAGAGATGCTGAGCAAGATCGTCGTGTGCTCCCTGGACCGTCCGGATGAGGACAAGGAACACGTCAGCACACTTATCCACATGCTTCGCACTGAGGGCCTAATCACTGGCGAGAACTTCATGCAGGTAAGTAACAGCTGGACTTGGTTGTGAATCTGTTTCTGCGACAGAGTGATAGGAAACAGACTTGAACAGTAAGCGGAAAAGGCGACACGTTTCTGTTGCAGCTTGTGTGAAATCCTGACACTAATGGCTGTGTTACTTTCGCGAACATGTTCAGGCTTTCCTCAACGTACTGGACCAGTGCCCTAAGATCGAGGTGGATGTGCCCCTGGTCAAATCCTACTTGGCTCAGTTTGCAGCACGAGCCATCATCGCTGAGCTGGTGAGCGTCGCAGAGCTGGCTCATCCCTTGGAAAACGGGACTCACTTCCCCCTCTTCCTCCTCTGCCTGCAACAGACAGCCAAGCTGAAGGACCGAGAATGGCTCACAGACCTCTTCCAGCAGAGCAAGGTCAACATGCAGAAGATGCTCCCAGGTACCTCCTCCTCCTCCTCCTCATTCCTTGCAGTTAAAACCATGGTAGTCAGAGTTATCAAGAGAGAAGTATGTATTGCAACTTGAGTTGAAAGAGACTAGAAGAGTTCAACCTGCATTTGTTAAGGGATTCAGAGACCTACAAATGATATTCACAAACTTGTTCGTCATGGCAGAAATTGATCAGAACAAAGACCGCATGCTGGAGATCCTGGAGGGGAAGGGCCTGAGCTTCCTGTTTCCCCTGCTCAAACTGGAGAAGGAGCTGCTCAAGCAGATAAAGGCAGACCCATCACCGCAGTCCATCTACAAGTGGATTAAAGATAACATCTCTCCTAAGCTCCACACTGACAAAGGCTTTGTCAACATCCTCATGACCAGGTAACGACTTTTAACGTACTTAAGATCGACCGGCAGTAACCGTGTGTCTAGGGGCGTCGGCCTAGATGAAGGACATGAAATGAAAGAAGACGCTCCTATTTGCAAAAGAAAAACAAATGCGTCTTCTCCCAGTTTCCTGCAGTACATCTCCCAGGAGCTGTGCATGACAGAGGGTGACGAACAGCTGGCAGCCCCCGCCAAAGAGCAGCTGGACCAGGAGAAGCAGCTGCTGCTGGCCTTCAAGCCTGTCATGCAGAAGTTCTTGCATGACCATACCGAGCTGCAGGTCAGCGCCCTCTATGCCCTGCAGGTGCACTGCAATGCTAGCGGTTTTCCTAAAGGTACATAAAACCACCTTTTTAGGTGTCACTTCCTGTCTGAGAGACCTGATGAACAAACCATTCTTTTTGTGTCATCTAAAAAATTTTATTTGCTACCTGAACATCTACTAGCAATGGTTTAGAGAGAGAGAGTTAAAATTGATCATAAAACCCACTTTAGTTTTCATTATATTTGCTCAGGTATGCTACTGCGCTTCTTTGTCAACTTCTACGACATGGAGATCATTGAAGAAGAAGCCTTCCTTGCATGGAAAGAAGACATAACCCAAGAATTCCCTGGAAAAGGAAAAGCTTTATTTCAGGTACAATTACAGTATATCTTCCCCTCCCCCCTCTTATAGTTTAGTTATTTCACAGCGTCTCCTACTAATGACAATGGAATTCCTCTCGAGAGACGGGCACACAGGTTGAGGCATTTTAGCCATTGGACATAATTTCACAATTCTGTTATGTTTTTTTTGTCCCAATAGGTGAACCAGTGGCTGACCTGGCTGGAGACAGCGGAGGAGGAGGAGTCTGAAGACGACGCAGACTGAGAAGCCAACTCGAAGCATGATGGTGTAGAAGATCAACCTTATCTATTATTCTACTTGCCTTTCCTTTATTAAACTCCACGTTTAATTTAACCACTACCACCAGGTGGCACTCTGCTGCTCGTCTTGCGAATATCAAATGAAAGCATGTACTTGTCGGGCCGAGTATGTTACCATCCATACCTGTGCCCGTTGACGACAGGCTGAGAAGCATCATTTAATCAATTGTTTGATTTGGGTCCATGTCCAGTTATGAATTCAGAGGTCTGGAGTGGCTCAGTCATGTTTCTTCTTGCTTTGTTTGGTTTGTAACCTTTTTACCATTGTATTGCATATTTTTTTTTTCCATTTCCACTCTTAATTTTTACTGATTTGAACCTTCTCCCACGAGGAAGCTTGCTTTATTTAAGAATGTGTAGGATTTCCCTTTTGCCGTTGTGTTAGAGTTGACCATGCTGACGCTCTGGAGAGGGTATGATGAGGCTGTTGTCATGGTCTCAGTCGCCTGCTGTGATCTTCGTGTAGGACGCTAAACGTCTGCCTGCGTTCTGCTTTCGAACAGCGGGGGAAATGATATCAAAAGGATTTGTTTGGCAATTTGATCACCATCCACACAGAGGGATTCCTTAACATCTAAATAAGCCGGTGTTTCAGAAAGGGGTGGCAAGAAGGCCCGTCACACAGAAGCATAATCTGGTGAAGCGTTTCATCAAGGATTGCAGTGCGTTTCGTCAACCTGTGCTCTACTAAAACATGTTTTTCCCTTTTCTTTTTCTTAAATAAAAGTGCTCTTTGTAGTTGCTATCTGATGAGCATCTTCCCTTTTCTGGGTTAAACTCGCCATTAGGAAATTCCTGATTTTGTTTTTTTTTTGTTTTTTTTTTTACATGAGTTGTTGCAATACACACCATCCTCCAAATGTTACAATATTTTAAAAAGTGTAATCATTGCTGTGCCGCCGTTAATGTTTCAAAGTTGCCTGTGTTTCTACCTCTTAGTTAGATGGGCTTTTGTTTTTTGATGTGCTGGGATGAACTTGTAAGAACCTGCAGCCCAAACAAATGATCAAGTATTTGATTTAGTCCTGGCCAGATTGCACAATAAATTAAATGAAGCTGACGTACCAGTGAAGCTTCATGTGGTTTACAAGTATTAATATTTAAGACTGAAAGAAAGGCATGCTTTTATTAATTGGACAGCTCACAATTGTCTTTGCAAAATGTGTGTTTTTCAGATGTCCAGTGACATATCTCACCCAGAACTTGAAGTGACGCTGTGAAAGTGGCCTATTTTATTTCAAATCCCCAAGTAGAAAATCCAACGGACTTCAATTCTATTTTAAATTGGCAAAACAAATGTAAACATTTTAATTAAGTCCGAGTGAACCTTGCCCCTAAGAGACGAGTAACATTAAAGCAAACTTATAGGAAACTTCAAGTTTTACCCAAGAATTGTGCTCACAAAGCTTTGTTTATGTATAAGGCAATGGATTATTTGGATCATATTGTAAGGTATTCATAATTATTGTGCACCTCTGTTGCTTTAATGTCAATAAAGTCCAATACATGAGCACCAAAACCGTGTTTCTGTCTCTTAATTATAATTGCGTCAAACTGCTGCACACTAGGACACTCGTTCCATCAACGATGGTTCCTTGATGAAGTTTTCGTACCGTGCCTCGCCTTATGGCCCAAAGAATGGTTCGTAGTTATTCCAATGTCGGTGAGTTCCTTGACTAGTAAGAGTGGTGAAGGGAGGAGGGGGCGCTCGTTGATTCGTCCATTTTAAATGAAATCTCTCTCTCGAGTTTCAGAAACGTCCAAATGGTCGTCTGTGATTATTCCTGGTCGGTTGGGATCCAGAAATACTCCACCACCTTCCTGCTTCGGCGTGGAGGGGCCGAGTCTGGACGCTCCCCTCCGACGGCTGGCAGGTCCCCAAAGTGAGTTGGACCCTGATCTTTCCCAGGGTGGGGGGCACACACCTTGGTTATGGTCCTGGAATGACAAACGACATGAATTTTGTGCTGATGTGAGTGTCCCTTTTTTTTTTTATTTAATTCTTAGAAAATCAAATCTTTGGTTACCTGGAAGAACTCCGCTCATCTTCATCCGCAGGACTGTTGTCCGAGGTGGAGATGAACACGGGGTCTCCTTCCTAAACAGAACCAAACCACAGAAGATTGAAGCTGATGGTCCACTCTACGCCCACCAGATGTCTCCCTTATTCCTTCGAAGGGTTAGGAACTCTCAGTCAAACTCACCGTAAAATTTCTCGGAGTACCATCGTGGTTTTTGAGAATTTTAACCCGCTGGTCGCTCTCCGTCATACAGAGGAAGTAGCTTTTGATGTTGGCCTGACACTGGGAAGAGAAACCAAATCTCCAAATACTGGCAGCTTGGGGGGTTTGTATGAGTTTAGAGCAGTATGCTTTTGTATCGTAAGAAAAAAATGACTGTCGTAAGATAAGATAAGACAACATAAGATAAGATAAGACTGCTGGAAATTTTGGTGTAAAGCAGCAAAGAAATATTTAGATATTTGTAATTATATTCATGTATGCTTGTTGAAGTGCTTCATCCAGCTGTGGGTATTGTTGTCCTTGGAAAGAGTTTATGGTTTATGATGCAGACCCAGATGTTTGCTCACTGCTTTGTTCTGCCTCTGAGCCTTCAGGTCCTCCTGAGCCCTGAACCTGTCGGCTAACGCGTGGTGTTTCTCCCTCCAGCTCAGGCACTCCGCCGTCTTCTCCTGCCTCTCTTTCTCAGCCAGACGCCGCTCGGCCTCGGCCTCCCGCTGAGCCTGGGTGGCCCGTTTGCTCTCCTCCTCGGCCACTGTGGCTCTGCGCCTTGAAGTCACCTCCCTGGGAAGAAGAGGTGACAGTAAATATGAATGTATGTCTATGTGGACGGATGGATGCTAACGGGATTCATTGAGATCATCAGTTGAGATTCTGGATGGTCACCCTTCTCGCTGACCTGCGGTGCGCCCCAAGGCACTGTCCTTGGTCTGCTTCACTTTTACTTGTATGTGTTTGATGTACTTTTTATCTGCATACTTTCAGGATACTTGGTGTTGTGACAGATGTACTCACTTCTCTTTCATTTGGACATTTTCCTCCGCGGTGAGTCTCAGCTTGTGTCTGAGGTCCTCCCTCTGTCGCTGGAAGGTCTGGTTCTCCTGCAGCAGCGCTTGTTTCTCTCCAGACACTCGGTCGAACTTCAGCTTGGTTTCAAAGTAGCCCTTCTCCGTTTGTGCCAATAAAAGCTGCAGATCTGTGTGCTGCAAACAAAGAGCAGATATCAGATTAGTCTAATACGGCGTAATCGAATTGAATGTGTCCACACTTCCTGTTTATGTCCTGGATGATTCCTGGAAATGGATATCGGGGATGGAGGCAGAAAAGAAAGTGCCTAAACGCCTTCATCCATTTTGCTTTGGTCGACGTGATCCGACAGCCAGGATGATGATTTTAACTTATCGTTGTTCTGAGTAAACCAAGCTGGCGTTTTATAAGATAAAGAATCAGTAGATGCAGCATTTTTGTATATTTTTCCACAGACAAACTGCTTTCAACCTCTGCTAAATGAACTGGATATTGAGTCCACAAACATTTCAGGGTTATTTAAAGGATTTTGGACACATTAGCAAGTCATTCATATATGAGTGTACCATGAAGTGACGCTCTAACAAATCATTTCATTTCTATACGTGTATGATTTTTAAAAATCCTAAAATCCATTAAAGTTATCCTTACTTTTCAGTGAAGGATGCGTGTGTGTGTGTGTGTGTGTGTGTTTGTGTGTGTGTTTGTGTGTGTGTGCGTGCCTCTTTCCTCAGCTGCTGCAGCTCCTCACTCAGCCGGATCCTGTTGGCCTCTGCCTCCTCCTTCTCCTGGTGGTACCCGAGGGTCCGGGCCTCCGCCATGGCCCTGCTTTTCTCCGCCTCTCCCCTGGACGCCTCGGCCTCTTCTACAGCTCTGGAGCACAATGTCGCCCTCTGCTGGCTCTGATACAGCTTCTGCTTC
>OMNV01026788.1:0-18302 GCA_900303265.1 Brotula barbata | reverse complement strand
TACCTGCATGTAAACGTACTGACAGAGCACCTGCTGACCACCTCTCACTCATCGTTACGTGTCGTCGTGCGTTACTGAAGAATATGCATTTAAACTGATGTGTTAGCTAGCGGGGACGCACACGTGGAGGAATGTAATTTGGTCTCTTTGTTGTTTTCTGTCTTAATGCTATAGAGCAATAAATGTATGTAAAATAGACGCCTGGCCGAGCTTTGAACAGTGACGACGTTAGAACCGCTGGTCGTTTGGAGGGTTGAGCTCTCTGATCGTGTAATATTTCCTATAGCACTTTTCCAAAAAGAAAAAGGAAAAAAAAGACACCGGGAAAGGCAATACAACAGAGACTTCAGCTCCGATTTTCAAACAGGGAACATCCTTCAGATCCAGGTGAGTCAGCCGAGTGGAAACCTGCAAGCGCGTCAGGAGCCGCGCTGATGTTTTGTTTTCTATCCTCGGACACGAATGGAGGCCAAATGGTGTAAAACCGCTGCAATAAAACATTGACATTAGCGGCCCATCCCATGCTCTTACTATTCGGGTGTAGTTTAGAGTGTCGTGCATGAAACTGGATACTTTTAACGCCTGACGCTAGAAATCTGTTTCATATTTTACCGATTTCAACCAAAGCTTTAGGAAGGATGCGGATATTTGTCGAGATGTAATAACAGAACTAAGTCACCTGATGTGATGAACTTTAAAGAACAAAACAAAAAAACAATGATAAAACGAATACGCGACAAAAATGGGCCCCGCCGTTTTCTTGCAATAAAATATGACACCTGTATCCAGATGTTATTCTCATGAGGATATATCTGACGTAAAGCCTTCCATGACATCTACTGTTGCAAAACTTCTAACACTGTCGATGTCCAAGTGTATTTATAGCAGCCCTCTATTGAAAATTCATCCTTTATTAGTGGAGTCATGGAGAGGAGGGATGGGTGAGAGCCAGAAAATGTACATGAACACGAGATGATTTCGTTAATTTATGGTGTAAATCAGGCCTGGGTTGATGTTTTTTTTTTTTTTTTTTTTTTTTTGATTTTTTAAAAAAAAAAAAAAAGAAAGAAAAAAAATCGCTGCAACATAGAGATCTGAATAATTCACATCTCCCCAAAAATCCCTTTTGAGGATTGCTACTGGCAGCTCCCCAAACCTGGATCTCACATAAGAGGCAGAACCTCACAGAGGCAACCGATTTAGACTATCGCATCGCCCAGAGGCAGACAGGATAATGATTATCTGATGCACCAGGGCAATTTGTCAAAAGTGTCACCCCCTAACCCCTCCCCCACCTCCACACACACACACACACACGCTCACACAGAGGAATCATCCCCATCCTTTAACACATGCCCATCCATTTTGCACTTTATAACGTGCTGAAGCGCACAACGACGACAACAACAACAGCAAAAACTCACCGCCATGATTGTTCAACCATTTCAAAGTATAGTTTAGACATTACAAATTACTTTACCACAGATTTCTCTATTTTTGTGATAAGAACGCGAGGGAAGAAAAGAAAAAAAAACGGACTGACCGATGAATTACACTGTCTCATCTGTTTTGTACGGCGTCATCACCGAGGGAGCTTTTCCTGGGGAATAAAGTTATAATAATTTAATTTGTTGCCTTATTCTTTGAGACACTTTGGCAAACTGTTGTACAAACCCATATCTATCTATTTTCTTTTTACAAATGAAAAAAACAACAACGACAAAACCTGTATGAACATGTTGATAGTCTACTGAACGGTCTATTTCCATTGTACTGTACTTTGATACTTGTCTTTGGATCTTGCAGAGATGTTTATTGACCATGTGACACCCGTTCGCCCGATGTTCCTCTATGTGTCTGTGGAATTGTATTTCACACCAATAAAAACAGGTGACGACCGCCCGTACTTGGCCGTGAAAAATCTCTCCGCCTGTCGTCCGTCGCTAAGCTCGGGCGACGCCGTGAAATGCTAGTTATCAATTTCGCCATATTGATTGACACCCTGACATTTGGGATAGAAATCCACGGAGAGTGATGGAGTTGTCAAGGTTCAGTGGAACCACCGATTGCTTTATTCCATTCTGCGATGCCCTTTGGCTTGGCTGAGTGTTTTGTGCCCCGTCTGTCACATTAATACCAACAGGATGGCCTCTTTCATTATATTGGTACCAAGCAGGAATGATTATCCCTGAGGCAGCCCTGCCATTCCTTTCAGCTTAGGTGCCCTATAATGGGCAGGAAAGTGGCTGATATCCAGCTGATTTGGATGATAATAATAATAATAATAATAATACTGGATGGATATGAAATGGACCTGATCACCATGTTGTTCCTTTCAGCAGATAAAAGAGGTAAAATAAGGTCAGGAATGATCTGAAAATTTGTTGTCTTCAATTTGGAGGCTGTTTTGTTGGGCTTTTTTTTTTCTAACGATCGATGGAATTTACAGTGATGACACCAAAAAAATGGAACCAGGAAGACAAGACAGGTATACAGGACATCCCAGGTATTTATTCATGGCTTATTTTTCTAATATGATGATATGATTTGAAGTGACTTTGTCCAGCGTTGGTGTTTTCACAGTCCGTGGTCGAACCACTTGTGTGATGTCATTCCTCCTCTGTACAAGTGGATGCAGGACCGGATTAGATTCAGGGAACATCTGTGGACGACCGCAGAGGAATACGGTTTAAAAATCCTCATCACAACACAAAAGACAGATTCCAAACAAGATTAACGAGGTGTCTGCAACTGTTCAAATGTGAGTTGGGACTCATAAGTATGAGCAGGCACGGGGCGCATGAGTAGACTACAATTTAGGGATTATTCACTGACTAACACGTCAAAAGGAGACTTGGTTCGGCCCTGTAGTTTGCCCTTAGCTAAATCTGGTTGGTTGTTAAAAGATAAAGTACCTGAACCAGCTCGTTTTCATTCACAACGCATGGCAGTGCTGCAGCAAAATAGAGAGCGTACCGCAAATCTACACATTCAAGTAGGAACAAGGAAATCTGTGTAATCTGAAAAACGATATTAATATGATGTTGATGTTATACGTCGGTCGTTTATCGTTTGTACGTCTGCTGACATATGCGACAGTTTCATGCTGCAAGGAATTATGGGAGTGCTAAGCTCGCCTGCTGTTGTTACTCCGCCTGCCGTTAGTTACTTTATAGTTAGAGAAAAAAAATATTATACGGCATTAATATATACAAACTGACCGGTAATAGGTTGTACACAAACGCTGTTAAATATTTATTTCTGAAAAGTAACCAACACTTCAATGTCCAGGGACTATATAATTCACTCTGTCTCTCTCTCTCTCTCTCTCTCTCTCTCTCTCTCTCTATAATATAGATTATTTCCTCCCAAAACATTACAGAATTGAAAATTCTAAATGCCAGATGCATTCTCAAGCAACGTCTCTCAATGTGGTACACGGCAGTGACATTGTATAATGTCAAACGTTAAAATGCACCGTACACCACTATTAATTGTTGAAGTTAAAGTGGTTTTTGGTTCGATTTCCGTGCATGGAATTCTTCATCTCAGCTTATTTTCAAATTGTCCTCTGCTAAATCGCCTACGGGCACGTTTCTCCACATTTGCATTATAATGCATTTTTGGGTCCTCATTACACCCACCATTCAAATCTTGCAAGTGTCAAATTCGCTAAACTGTATTAAAAAGAGAATCCCACTGTTGAGATGGAGAGCTACGGTTACAGTTTCCTGGAAAAAAGGCAGCAGATGAAAGAGTGATGTTGCACCATAATCTGTATTATTATCACAAACGTTCGGGAATGCGTTCATGCGGACACCTTTAAATATGATATTAAGATAACAACATGATGCCAAAACACGAAAATGTGGATACACTTTGCACGAAGGGCAGCAAAATAAAAAACAGAATACGTTTCTTACGTCGTTCCATTACTGTAACAGTGGACAGGAAGTCACAAATAATGGCTCTTTGATGGACTTTACCACATTTTAAAAACTCGATATGCTCCCCGAGCTCCCTTGTGGCAGAATAATCCCTTACCAGGATGGATAACAGCTTTGTCATTCCCAGCGGGAGCGGAAATAGGAAAACTATTTCATTTTTTTTTTTTTTTTGTCTCAACATTAATCAGCTGCTGCTTGCCTGAAGGAGAAGACAAGTAATCAAAACAAAAAAACTGACATGATATTTGTCTTTTAGTGTGCAGTGTGAAACCCTGCAAGATACCCAAAACCACAAACCGTTGACTGGTAAACATGGGATGATCAATGGAGGTCAAATTATGACCCCATACTCCATCATGTAGGAATTTGTGTCATTACTACAAAATATACCCCTCTCAGAAAGCAACAATGTAAACGACAAGTCAAAGAAAAGTAAAGAAAATGAAACTTAATTAGAATAATTAACGGACAAAATGAATTAGACTGATCGTTTTTTTAATTTCCCTCATTATTGTCATTGTGTAATGTTGTAGCCAAACTGTCAAAGTTGCAAAACCCAAATGCCGAAAGGTGAAAACAACAAAAAAATATTTACACAAATAAAGAGATGCATTCAGCAGCTACAAGAAATCCATAGGTGGTGAACTGTCCTGAAAGCTTCGTCCAACACTTTAGGGCTTCAGGGGCCTTTTACTGACCTCTCAAGAAGTCAGTAAAATGCTTACACTGGCAAAAAAGTTGGGCGAGTTCTGCATGATTTTTAAAGGGATCGCCTCTCTTTTGGTGACGCTTAAAGAGGACTTCGTTTCACCTTTAAAGCACAAAAAATATGCAAATTTTGTCCGACTTTGTGCAGAAATTTCATATGTGTAAGTTCTAACTAACCCAAAATTGTCGGATGAGTCAAAAGAGATAAGAGGTTTATGCCTTTTCTACGTCATACTCAACTCTTACTGGAGATCCCTTCAGCTCATCAAGTCTTCCTCTCTGAACGAGGAACCAAACACCAATTCATTTAGCAGCGTTCGAAGGGTTAAATACTCAATATAACAGCTACGAGCCTAAGAGGCCGTTTTCTTAATCTCATCAAAGCTACAAAAACAAAATCGGCAATTGAGCTTGTTTTCTCTGCAGCATACCCAACTAAGCACTGGAGCGGAGCAGATATGGTGCAGTAGCAGAGATAATCACATTTATTTATGTAAGGCACACAGAGCATAAAAGTTTCTTCGGGGATCTCCAAATCCATAATAACCATATTTAGACGAGTAAGCAAATATTCAACTGGGACGAAAAAAAACAACGAGGCGGGAAACGACTGAAAAACAGTGCTAATTGTCCAGTCAGGTGTATGTGTGTGTGGGTGTGTGTGTGTGTGTGTATCTGTTTGGTAGGCGTCCGGTTGTCTGTCGGGTGCATATTGCAGTATAATGTCTGACACGCCGTAGTAGATGCTGCACGTTCTTCCTTCATCCAGCTCTTTAAATTGCCTCAACTCTCCTGGGCCTCTGAACACAACAGGCCATTATCATTCCCCAATAATTTGGTTAGACGGTTCAATACCATTTGCACCAGCCGACCAAATTAACTGTCAAGAGAACGTCCGTGGTGCTTGCCAATCACCATTCATTTGCCCTGCTCGGCCAGATTACTGTTTTTTTTTTGTTTTTTTTATTTATATGAAGTACGCCGAGCCATCAGAATTAGAAGCGCTGCCGTTCGTATCGGTCCTTATTGCATCAGATCACATTGTTTTCAATGGGGACATTAGGAGTCATATCAGGCAACCGTCTGCAATCCCACGGAGAGCGCAGTGATTAAAGAAACTAGTTTTCACAGCAGTGTTGGAAAATGAAGACGTTTCTCATCCATCAGTGATGAGCCCGTCTAGCCTCCACCCATGAAACCAGGAGTCAAGTGCTTATTAATGATTTATTATTTCCGTCTCAAAAAGTCAAAAATCAAAATTCAGAGAGCGCAGGATTAGAATAGATTGCTTTTGGATCATCGTATCATCCACAGCGATCCGTTGTAGACAAAGATGGGAAAGCGATGGAAGTTGATCGACTGCATTGATCCGTGTTGTTGTGGGGAAGATCTCCTCTTTATTTATCATCGTGGAAAACAAAGACCTTCAACATCATCACAGCTAGCAACTAAAAAAAATCCAGCAAGAATCTCCACAGCTTACAAATGAAGCCATCTTTAAATTGTTTTTTTTTCAAATTTATCCTGTACCACCACCCTTAAGATAATCATAATCATAATCATAAGTTCATCCCCACATCTCACCAAGCACACAAGCTTATTTTTACCCAGAACTTTAACTCTAATGGACAGTCCAGACCCTAACCCGACTCTTCTGCCGGAAATAATCCGTTACTTGGCTTAATCAAAGAAAAGATCAACCAAAACGTCCTGCTACTGAATGCTTCCCCTCATTTTGCTGTCATTGGGAGGAGATTTGTTCCTCACACAAACAGAAACAGAGCACAAGAGCACACAGGCTGATCCGCTGTAATGCTTTCAGTGCATTAGGGGGAAAAATGTGCTTGGATGAAAAATGGGAAAAACATCTTTGCTATTTTTAGATGGCTGCCTTTTGTGGGACAAAGTGGTAAAGTTTAGCCTTATGGTCAGGGAGTCATGTTGTTCCCCGAGCATAAAGATAAACGCAGGTGAAGTTCTACAGACGCTGCGGTAAACAAGTCAGACCGACTGACAGAAGAACACAGTTATTAGCCTGGCTGAAGACACACACACACTCACACATACACACACACACACACGTTGGCATCGGTGAAAGCAGTTTGGCAGGATTACGCTACAGACTTTCCAAGTTGCGTCCGAGCCAAACCATGTCATCTTCAGTCGCATGCTAACAAACAGACCTCAAGTTTTAATAGGCCTCCGTAGAGCCGCGCATCATCGGGAGCCAAGTTGCACTTAAACAGGAACGATCTCGGGAATAACACGTCTCAGCTCTTGATACCGCTCTTTCACACGCACATACATACACACACACGCACACTGCCCATAGATTGTATTATCAGAACCTTCAGGAAGTCAAATAATGTTTGATTTCCTGTCTGGAGGTAATGTGATTTGAGTTGACCCTGATGTGTTTGGAGGATCCCCGGTTGATGATATCAGCATCGATGACAGCAGATGGAACGTTTAACACGCAGCTGTCAGGGGTGTCAAGGAATTCTTATCTTTTTTTTATCTGCTGTGCTCTTTCTGAGGAACGTTTGGAGGAATAAGTACTTCATGCGGCGTCAGATGGAATGTTTGCTGTATTTTTGTATTTACAGTTATTGCCAAAGATAATCCTCCAAAATGTATTCAGGACAAACATGTTTGACTGTAACGCATCTCGTTCCAGCTGGTATGTGAAGTTTATCGATTCCTGCCTGGATCGGGTCCAACCTGCACATTAAGCGTGCTGAAAATCAGTTCTTAACTTCTCCGGCGATCCTGCTAATACACAAACGGACACACAAACCGAGGCGGCCAAAAACTGGACGGCCTCGGCTGAGGTCACGATGAGCAAATGAGAGAATTCATGTAAAAAAACAAAAACGAAAAAAAACAACAAACAAAAACACCAACTAACAGCTAAAGTGATTCAGGATGGGTTAATCCAATCCAAAGCGAAGCCGCTGTGTCAGGGTGAACGTTTCCTCACGTGTACCCCGAAACCATTATTATAACTATAAGGAAAAACAACGTTATTTGTTTAATGGAACGGAATAAAAAGTGAGACGTGACAGTGATTAATCAGGCTCTTAAACAGTCAATTAACTTCAGTAAATGAACTATATGATACATAACAACATTAAATAAATGAGATTGTTAGCCGGGTAGATTGAAGTCTAATAATGCAGACGTGTCCACGTAAATGTCTTCCTACGCCGCGGGACGTGCCATCATACCAAAAGCTGTCATTTTGTTGTAAGCTTAGCTCGTACACAAGACGCACAAAGGTCACGGTTGTATCAGGCCCCGTCTGGAGACGTGTCTAACGAGGTCCCCTTTAAAAAAAGCCTTTAATTGAAAACTTAAGGTCATCGCAGGAAAAGGCCACGCTCTGTCAGCTTCATCTGTGTTCCTCGGTTGTCTTTTGTGTGGGGTTGTTCGAACGGAACATTTGGAGACGGAGCGCTCCGCCTGCCAGACTCCGGCAACGTTCGCCAAGTACGGATAAAGCTGTAAAATGTGCTTCAGGTATGATATCTAGAAAACAAACACGGTGGTTTTAAATGGGCACAACGTGCTTTTTATTCTTTCTTTTTTGCCTTACACAGCTAGGCGTTACATCGGTGTGTGTGTTAGGTGAAAATCCCAAGTCCTGAACCGCCCGTTTTTGATCAGTTCGTTATTATTCACGTCGACTTGCATAAGAAAAGATTTAACGTTGGCTTGGGAGTATTTTATGGATATTTTATGCTTATACGATACGCATATATATGTCCAAGTCTGTCCATAATACTCTGACAGACGGTCGTTAATGCGTATGTTATAACTCTCCTGCCGCAACTATCATTTTGTTTGTAGCATCTTAGGGAAAACGGCTGTACACAAAGTCCCAACGCCCACATTAAGATACCAGAGGAAGAGAAAAATAAATCATTACATGTCCTCTTCTTCCTTTTTTAAGCTGTCACGTAACAAATATGCCCATTACAGCCTGTAAAAATAATTCCTTTGGGAGTCATTTGCCATCAGACGTTAATCTGTCACTTATAGTTTTGTTGTGTATTTGTTGTTGTTGTTGTTGTTGTTCCTATTTTTCTGTTCGCGTCCTCAAGTCTGCCGCTTGTCTTCTTTGCCATCTGTTAATCTTCCGTTTTTGTTTTTTTTTGTTTCTTTTTTTTAAACCGGCATCACTTTGTCTTTTCCCTCCCAGTGCTCAAACAAAGACAGCATCATCATTACTGTCTCCAGACATCTGGCCATCATGCCGCCGTGAGTTATAGACATATGCTTACTCTCGCTGCTTTTAATTCATCTCAGTGCTATAAATTTTCATCAGCGTCCTGCCAGATTCCAGCGTGTCGCGTTTCTGTCTGTCTCCGGCGGCATCATCCTTCGAGGCATGGCCGTGGATCCCAGCCAAGAGCTTGATTGGATCAGGAGTCGCAGAGCATCCACTCTTAATTGAATTGTAGCTGCTGTCTCCTCAGCAGAAGAAGAGACGCGGGGAGCTCGCACGAGTTGGTTAAGATGCTTTAAGTGGAGGTTTGAAGAGGTTAATGACCTCTAAATGTCAAAACATCAAATGTTACCTGGGTTTTCAGTTTGTTATCTATAATCATGGAGGGAATAGTTGCTCTGTGTGACGACACACACACACATATATTTCTCGGTCTTTACACCTTTAATGCGTGTTTTTAAACCATTCTTTTATCCGAATCGACTGAGATGCCCGCTCGTGGTCATCGATGAGGACGGCCTACACACCAATGATGCCATCTGTCTTATCACCCCAATCCATACAGTCCATGCTACCATTATCACACACACACACACATACACAAGCTGAGCAAAAGATGAATACAGAGCATAAACTGGTGAAAACGTTGCGTACCTGGATGTTGGCAGTGTGAGGCAGCACAGCTAAAGTGATGTGAGACTGTAATGAGTAACCTGTAATCACCCCTGCAGCGATAATGAGATTTTCTGGCGGAGAGTCTTTTTGTTGAACTAAAAAGAATGTTTGTTATCCGAGGCGTTCTCATCTGTCATGTTTCCGACTCTTAATATTTTCATCTTGACACGTTATTGTTCACCTGGCTTCATATTTAACTGAAATTCCATCACTGTATGCAGCCTATCAGCTTATGTGGACAATCTTTGAGCTTTTCTTCACACCGTTTGTCATTAAAACAATCTTTTTGGGCGCAACTATAATTTTTGGAAAAATTTTGGACTCAGTGAATTTGGCTGGAGTCTGTGGATGGAGGATGTTGACAAGTTACTTACTTAACCTTGCGTCTCATTCAGAGTACGTTTCCTCTCTGCTGTCTGTCAGTCTGACTAACTATCACCTTTGAAACACGTTTTCCCATACGCGCCTGTGGAGAAACCTCAGAAAACTCAGACATCAAATGCAAACAAACGCTTCTGCAAAAACAGAAGAAAACAAAAGAAAGTTGGAGGATGCAGAAGATAAACCTAACTTTAAGCGGGCTGAGGGTAATTAGTGCCTTTCCAAGTTTAGCTGATGAAATTGTTATTAGAGATCAAGTTTTTCTTTGTGTGTGTGTGTGTGTGTGTGTGTGTGTGATATGCCTTTACATTGATTGTTTCCTTTACTCTGCTTCATCGTTTGGCACGGCTGTTTTTATCCTCCCAGATTCTCGTGGTCCAAAGAAAACAGCTTTCAGTAATCTGTTTTAATAGTTTTGTCAGAACACAACTCAGAGAGAGACATCACAGTGCCCGAATCAAATGCCAGGCAAGCTGCTCAATCACAGCTCACAAGAAGACGAATTCAAACGGACCAAAGGAGTCTTCATACTCAAAGACGTGTCATCAAGAAGGGAGTCCATACGGAATGTGGATCATTATAAAGATAAACCAGATCAAGGAAACCATAACCTCAACAATCCGTTAACATTAATGAGAAATAACACGATACATAAATTAGAGTTACGGGGGGGAATAATCGAAATAACAAACCAAAATATAATTAGAGAATCCAAAATCGATGTTGATATCTGGACCTAATCTAGCACACGGACATAATGATTTTCTGAACATGTCATTATCATTGATAAAAGATCAATTAGGTATTGATCGGTTGCAAAGCCCCCGGGGATTCTCCTGACTAATGGGAACATCTTAAAAAAAAAGACAGAGGATGGGAGGGATTACAATAATGAGGCCGATCTTAAATGGAGGTAATAAATAAATGAACAAATAAATAAATTTGAAAAATAAATAAATAAAAATAAATTAATTTAAATAAATAAATAAACAAATAAATAAAAATAGAAGAGGAATCATCATCATAATTATAATCATAAGAAAAATACATCAGATTTAACAATAAGGGTCAAGAATAGTGAGATGTACAACAAATGAGACAAATGACAAACTTTAGTATGAATATACAAACAAATATATATATATTTTTATTTATACAAATCCTACTGCAAACTAGTTTATTCTCATCATATCATACTCTATCTATCTATCATATTCCACTATCCATCCCAAAATCAGCTACATCCTCCCCAAACCCTGTGATGTTTTACAATTTGTGGTGGACTCGGACAAACTATATAGAAGGATGTTCACAGATCTAGAACGGTGTTTGTGGCCCACGGCAACACGCCATTGTTTGCATCGTAAAATCTTTTTTTTTCGTGACAATTTGGTCAAAATGAGCAGACAATAAAAGCATCCTTCAGTTTCTTTGTGCCTGCCTTTAGGGAATACGAGACGATAAAATGAAAACAAAGCAACAAAAAATAACCATCAGTGTGTTCTGTCCTTGGAAGTTTCAAGGTTACAGCGTATCCATCAGCTGCTGTGTGTCAACGTGAAGAGTCCTGGAGAGAGACGGTTAACCCTTAACTGTTCTCCAAAGGACTAAACTGGAATTTTACAAGGTATTCGGGTAAACACAAACATATGGGATGAAGTCACAAATGTTTACCGTGTGCTGTTCACCGTGTTCATTGTACAGTTAAGATTGAGTGTGTACGGGACGTGTCTGTGAACCTGCAGCTCCATTAAAGTTTCCAGCCTCTAAATCTCCTGTAAATGCTTCGCTCGGAGGGGGAGGATGGAGCACGCAGAAGCCACTCCGCTGATTGACTCCAAGTAGGGGTCGTGTTGTGAAAAGAGACATAAATATAATGCTCCTCTACTCTAAAAGCTTCGAGAGTCAATCCTGTCCTGTTGCAACCCAGAGTGGAGCCGGGCTACGAATGATGATATAAATAACTTGGAGAGATGGAGCGCTGTCAGCCGGATGTGGAGTTTTTAAAATTTTTTCGATACTTTAAATCCACCCGTGCTCCAAACACTCGGTTATAAGATACAATATCCATGTGTTTTTATCTTATTTTGACATTTTCGGTAGATGAGACAAAACTTTGTACGTCTATTGGCACTTTTTTTCCATATCGCATCAACGTATACAGCACGTGTGTGTTCGCTGAGATCAGTTCCTACGAAAGGAAACCGTAGAACACGCTGAGCTCTGTTTTCTTTGAACACGGTGCTCCATCACAGCTGTTCACGAGTACTATACTGCTATTAGGTTTTCATTTATCACCACATATGCAGCCAGCAGCCACAGCCAAGGCCCAAATTTCATTCTCGTAAATCCTGGATCTGCACCGGATCACCTCGCGGGGTAGAGAATGCTTCCTCTCTTGCGTGATTTTGGATTGTAAACTACAGACGGGACGATAATTTAGCCACACGCTACGTGTCCCTGTCCTCTCGCTTGGACTCGGCTGAGTTTCGGACAGACTTTGTTTCTTCTACATTATCTCGAACGATTCACCTGAATAAATCTGACAGGATGATGGATGTTTTGTTTTTTACGGCAGTTAAATTTGAGATTTACAAACATTTACATTGCCAAAGAAATTCTTGGCGATCAACCAAATCAACAAAAGATTTGGATCCGAGCTTTCCTTGTGTTTTGAAACACGTTTGTGTTTTTTGTCAACATTACAACCTATGGCGACGTCTTCTGGGCTCAGCCCACATGGAGGAGACCACGGGGCCGACCCAGAATCACAGGGATGAGACTTGCACAGTCTATCTGGTCTGGGTATCTGTTCAATGAAGACTTGGACAATGTGCTTATCCTGACTCGTCCTCCTGGCTGTACTTGCTCTCCTGACCCGGATAAGCAGAGGAAATCGGCGGCTGTTACACATTTAGCTCTTAACGTTAAAAAATACAGCTCAAAAAAATATCCAGTCTGCTTTACAGATATTATTCTCTCACTTCCTGTACGGCTCTGAGCGTTTTAAGACATTTGCCACCACCCAAAGCCTTGTAAATGTCATCTTACATAAAATGCAATCCCAGGTAAGATGCAAATGACTTTATTCAAACCCTCCGAACTTATTACAAAATAAAAGCCCCGTAAAGGTAATATAACTACTTTATATAGTTGGCTCTGAAGGCGGCATGATGCAGATTTAATGCGCCTGCTCCAGATAAAATATTCATCTGTACTGTATGGTGAGTGGCCATTTAAACCAGTGGGAGCAGTAAATTGCCCTGCCATTTCCCCTCACCCAGGTAATCAGACCCAAATTGAAAATATCCCTCTGCTGCCAATTTCAGTCGGAGTTTCAATATCCCCCGGTGGCAGTAAAGCTGGAGACAATGTAAGTGGTATATGAATGTGATTTGAATTTCATGTCTCGGTCTCATTTAGAATGAGTAATTGGGCAATTCGGTATGTCTAAAAGGGAGAGCGCTTGCTGCTGATTTGAGCGGGGACACGCCAGTGTCATGGATGTGGCATCAAATAGTTGCACCGTACACATGTTTTCCGTCAGACAGGTCTTCTCAGATGCCGGCCCCGGTCTCCAGTCGTATCGACCGAGAAGATTAAATGGTGGCTCAGGGGATTTAGCAGCTTGGCGCTCCCTCACATCTGAGGCTCGTGTTGTAGTGCTAGAAGAATTCCAGATTTTTGTGGAAACAGGAGACAGCGAACGGGTACATCTGCAATCACGACAGTCGCTTTGTGTTTAAGAGCAATTTTCCTGTATCGTGTTTTGAGATGATTGAAATCTTGAAACTGGTAAACAAAAATCCAAAGCAATCCAAGTCGATATCAACCAAACGATAACGACAATAAATCACAGTCCCATTCACTCCTACGGTCTATTGAAGTCTGTTTATTGTCCTATAATTGATCAAATTGATGTTGATGTTTATGGTGTTTGGATCAAAGTGTCGTTTTTCTTGATTCTAACGCTGCAGTCTGGCATTTTTGAAGATCTGGACACTGATCATCAGAAAATTAGCACAAGCAGAACAGAATGGACGATTTAATCATAATGCCTGTGTGAACGATTAATACCACTTTTTTTATATGTACATATATAAATACTACTCATAGAGTGTCTGCCAAGCTTTGTTTTTAGAAAATACGTTCAGGACTCAGCGATGAACTGTTGTCACTCGATAAAATTCCTTAAGATTGACACACAATACATTCAATAAAAGCAAAATTGGGATTTAAATAAAAAATCAGACCAAATTTCCTTCCCAGACAGGTTATCTTGAATAGAAATGTAATAATTTAATACTCACTCCTGTTCCCAATCCTGCTTTATCACTAAAACTTCGGTGTGTCCCTGGTTTTGATTGTCCAAAAAGTCCCAATTTAGCTAATCAGGTGTAGTTAGCGTGACCACAGATCGTGTTCTGGTGCGCTCAGCGTGATTACTGACTCACTGTCACCTCACTCTCTGAATGAAGCAGAATGGCTCCAATAATTCTGCGGCCTTGAAGCCATTCCAGCCACCTGGGATGAAGGAGATGGGCCCATTTCCAGGTTTTTCCCCCAGGTTGGCCCAGGATTCTGTTGGCTGTGGCGAACTATTGACCAGGTGATGTCTTGGCTGTAGCTCTCCCTTTACACAGCCCCATCAGTCACACTTTGTGATTACCTCTGAATGGTACCCGTGGCGATAAAGAAGAACAACAAAAAGTTCCACGCATTGTTCAGTGAGATCGAGAACCCGACATCCAGATCCTGTGCAGCGCGGGGAGGAAGGGCGGGTGGACGGAGGCAGAGGTCCGAGGACCGTTGTGGATTTCCGTTTCCTTTTTTTCACCACCAGCTGCTTAATCTGCCTCCTCTCAGCGACCTGATAGAGTTCGTGCTTATCAAAACGGGAGACGGGAGCATCCGAGAGGCTGAGAGCATCGCGGTGAATACGATCTTCAGAATGGAGACGATGAAAGCCATCCATGAACCCCAGAAAGATCTCGGACGAGGACTCTCATTCCTGTTTATTAATGGGATCTGCGTTTTATCCAACCATAGTCGTTGCTCGAATAGAGGAAGAAGATCCAGCGAAAGGTGGTTTAAGCAGCATTAAATGAATAAATCAATACATTCCAGTCAGATTAATTGTTATTCCAGAGGATTATTACGGCAAACAAATGAGAGTGAATCTCCATCTGATGCCACTGTTGCTGTGTGTATCCAATGTCTTCTGCTTCTGTTCCTCTGTGTTTGCTTTGCGTTTGGCTTCACGTGTTGAAAGCGTTTGTTTTTTTTCTTTTCTTCTTCTTCTTTGCATTAGCATTTCACTCGTCTGCCATCTGCTGAGACATCTGAGACAGATTTAGCTCAGTTTGCAATGGAAGAGCGTTCGGGTAAAAAAAAAAAAAAAAAAAAATCAACAAAACTTCAGACGTGCTTCCCGTATTTACTGTAAAACAAAACAAACCTGGTCTTTGGACCGTTGAGGATCCTGTAGATTTGCTCCAAAATGCGCTAGAGTACCAGGATAGGGGAAATCAGGCAGGGGATGAAGTCCAAGTCCAAGTCCAAGTCCAAGTCCAAGTCCAAGTCCAACAAACGCTGCAGCTATGTTTGTTTCGTGATGCTCCTTATCTCCCATATCCCCCGCATAAAGGACTCTGTTGTAAACTAACTTGGTGGTTTGTCAGCCTTATTTGGAGACGTGCCGGGCTTTGGCGGCCGTCTGCGGTCCACCGAGCGCCCCTCTGGTTTCAGATTGTTCTTACGGAAAATCAAAAATCAACAGATGGCTAAACATTAATGGCGCGTTGAAGATTGCCGCCTCCATCTTTGGCGTCTTCAGTTCCTCTGTGTGTGTGTGTATGTGTGTGTGTGTGTGTGTGTTTGCTGGATGGCACTCGTCTCGCTCCTTCACTAAACGACAGCAATCACGTGTAGAGAGCTAGCACGGTGTAGAGAACAATAACAGTCTAGATAATCAAGTCCAAATTGGGTTTTGAAACTGGATCTGTGTGACTGCAGTGTGAACTTTTAGTAGAATGATGCAACATGTTACTCTCACTCTCCTGTATGCATTTTTCCGGGCGTATGTTAATGAAACGCGTGGATAAACCGCACTCTGGCTCTGGTAGACGTCGCATCAGGCTATTTGTTATTAACATTCTTACTGCCTGAGATGAACAGACTGGAGGCATCAAACTGACACAAACGCCTCTGATCGTACGCAAATGTAGCACGCGAGAAGCAAACGAAACGAGGTAACGATAGACTCCTGAAGACCGTCGCGTGATCCTTTGACACGGATGTTCATCTGACAAAAATGCATGCGAGCGAATTGCGGCATGAGCGGTGTTACGAGATGAAAAACCACCTGAGCGTCATCCTTAACTCAATCCAGGTGAAACTCCCAACTCATCAACAGCAGCACATTTTTCATACGCACGCCCCTCGAAGCAGCCTCGCTTCATATTTAATGAATAAATTCAGCGGTCGGTTCTACTGAACTCAACTATGAATGTGTTGGCGTCGCTTCCAGAGGGGAGAGCGCAGCAGCAGCAGCAGCAGCAGCAGCAGCAGCAGCAGCAGCTCGTTTTGGAATGTGTAATAACGCAGGATAAGCATGTTTGTTGCATGAAACCAACCTGTTGACGGCCTGACGTGCCACGCAGCATAACACAGTCTCATTTTACTGTAAAAACCACGGAGAGACATCCCAAACCGAAGGCAACGCGCCGCCGTGTCAGACGGGGCTGATTATGACATCATACATCATGTTGGAGTGTGGACAGGTCTAACCTTTATTCCTCTGTTATTGAGCCTCCTGATGAGGACACGCGCCGCATGGTAATGTCCTCTTATTGGATTTGTACTCTTGCAGGATTGTGCAGTGCGATCGAATCCCTCCAATCTTTCTTTTGGTCACTGACTGCCACTGTGTGGTCATAAATATTTAATGCAGTTCTACTGCAGTGAAGTTTCGACTCCTTCACTTTGCCATCCTTCCCAAACTAGATTACTGCGTCCCTGTTACATAATGAAGAAACACACGGTGAAAATGTGAAGAAAAGCAGAAAATCTCATGGAAATCAAGAGTTCCATTTTAAAAACCCATGAAAAGTAAAAAAATATGGAAACAAGTACATGAAAAAGACCTTTTGTCTGAGTGAAATGAGACATTTTGGACAGGTTTGAAATGCTCCACATACACTGCAGTCAAAATATGTGATTGTTGAAGGGCTTTCATGCAGAAAACCCCAAACTGAAGTAAATTAGATGCAGTTTTCGTGTACTGAGGTACTGAGGTAGTACTTTGCAGTATTGAGGATCCATCGGAGGATATTTGTCCTTTAATGGTTCAGATCCTGGCTCGGTGACACGGGCAGCACCCCTCTGTGGTAGCTGAAGCCGTGAACGGGACTCGTCCTCGCACGGCTGAAACTGTCCACCTTCCCCAACTGACGCAGATGGAAGAGGAGCGTCAGCTTTCGGGTCATGGCTCGGAGCGCCAGTAAAGACGCCAGGATTTCAGCCAGCAGGAAGAAGAGGTAGAGGGAGTGGACGGCTCTCTCCAGAGGCAGGATGATAATTCCCTCATCGGTCAGGAAGAAGAGCAGAACTGGCAGCTGGAACATGAAAGACAGCAGCCAGAAGGCCGAAAGCTCTGGCACCTGATGACAGAGACACAGAGCGAATTTGAGCCGGTGGATGGAGGCGATGCAAAGATAGAGTAGTCAGACATCCACATGAAAAGGCCGCACACACACACACACACCTGGAGACCTATACGGGCTAACTCAATGCACGATTGTGGCCAAGTGCTGATTGTTTACACACGCAAACAGAATAGCTAAGCAGCCACTTCCTGTGCCGTGTTATTCAGGAGACGAGTCCATAAAAGAGATGTTTGTGCTGCGGTTCAGAGAGGATGTTGGTTTGAATTACCTTTTCTTTAAGGTTGCCAATGTAACCCAGATAAAGTCGGATCACTTCAATGACTGTGAGGAGGACGACGCCGGTGATGAGCAGAGCCTGGTAGTACCGGGGGAGATAATAGAACTGCAAAAGAAAGCAGCGCCCAACTGTCAGGATATCTGCACACAGAAATAAACGGATATATCTATATATCTATATCTATATCTATATCTATATCTATATCTATATCTGTATCTGTATCTATATCTATACAGTATATCTATAACTATACCTATATCTATATCTATATCTATATTTAAATATATATATATCTATATCTATATCTATGTCTATATCTGTATCTGTACCTATATCTATATCTATATCTATATCTATATCTATATCTGTATCTGTACCTATATCTGTATCTATATCTATATCTATATCTCTATCTATAT